>JAHKKF010512369.1:6097-16953 GCA_019740295.1 Labeo calbasu | reverse complement strand
AGTTTTACCTGCACTTCTTCTCGTTATTTCCCTAAAGCGACTAATGAACCAGAAGTCATGAACATTCACAGGCTTATAAAAATAAGGTTGATATGTTAAACTGTACTGGAAAAGAATATAATTTCACCTCTTACCACCAGATGGCAGTATGGATTCATCAGTAGCGTGGGATGTTTGACGTCGCCTGAGGAGTACAGGTGCGTTAGCGTAGACAAACAACAAACTTTGATAGCAATGTAGAGGTCATAGAACTGTTCATTCGCTTCTAAACAACATGGCTAGTAATTAACAGTGATCGTGTTTTCTCCTGGGTCTGCTGAACCCCAGAGTGTCTCAAGGGAGCTATTGATCCACGCCATTTGAATAACACGTATTTATACGCAGAAGTATGGAAGGCAGAGGACCCTCGCTGCGGGCCATACATCATCATTAGGGAGCAAAAAGCAGTGGCATGTCTTTATTCCAAAGAAGGTCAGATTTCATAAACATATTGTCGACTTTGAGCTATCCTTTCTGCTTCTACCTTCTGAAGGGTTATCTCCGATGGGGCCGTGGTTTTATTTATTTATTGTATACAAGAATTAGTTCTGCCCTTTAATTTCATTAGACTGTGTTATGTTTCAGAACTGGAACGGTGTTTGTGTGTATTCGTCTACTTCAGAGTCTGTTTGTCTACCACACTTAAAAGGTTTGGGGTAAGTAATATATTTATCCCTTTTTGTTTTTGAAAGATATTAGCATTTTGTTCAACATGAATGCATTAATTGGTCAAAAGTGACAGTAATACTTAAATACTTTGTTACAAAACGTTTCTTTTTCAAATAAATGCTGTTCCTTTGACTTTTTACTCAAAGAATCCTAAAAAAGTGCCAGCCTCCACAAAAAATATTAAATGGCACAACTGCTTTCAACACTGATAATATGAAATGTTTCTTGAGCACCAAATCAGCATATTAAAATGATTTCTAAAGGATCATGTGACACTGAAGAATAATAATGCTGAAAACGTTTTAAAATATACTAGAAAGTTATTTTAAATTGTAAAAATATTTCAAAATTTTGCTGTTTTATTGTATTTTTGATCAACTAAATGCAGCCTTGGTGAGCATAAGAAACAAAGAACAGAGTTTACTAATGTTGTGAGTGAATTTTGATTAAATACATTATAGAATGTCCATTGAATTAGAGCATACTTGTGCAAGTCTCACTTGTCATTATTAATTTGTATAATATCACATCAGTTATGACCCCACCCTGCTCTCTAGATGTCTGCATTAGCATCGGCCATTGGAAAACCCATATTAATCGATTACTGCTCTGCAGGCATGACACAGCGGGTTTGTGCATCTAAAAACACAGCCATGGTGACCATATCATCATTTTCTGACACCTTCATGCTGTCTAGGCTTGTTTTAGTCTGAATAAATCTTTTACTTTATTCCAAAAATTGAGTGCGGATGCACAGACAGCCTCAAAGGAGACTTGCAGATTGAATTCCAAAGGTGATCGGCCAGAAAAAAAGAAAAAGAAAAAAAAAGAAAACACCTTTTCTATAGCTTTGACAAATCCAAGCACAGCAATAAGGTCATTAATAAATAAAAGATCAAATAGATGAATTATTGATGTTTGTGTCTGAGTATGTGTCTGTGAGAGAGAAAGAGAAACTATGGGTGTTTTTGCACTTTGTTCAGGATAAGGTCTGGTCTGGCCTTTCAACAAAGCAAAACATTTCATAAACACATCTATAGCTTGAGTCTGATGGGTTGATAAGACATCATTCTCTTGGGAACACTGAATTTAGCAGTGCCACCAATTTGCAACAACCTTTAGCTAATTACGGTCCACCTTTCTGTCATACGCCTCTGCAAAGCAATGGAGGATTTAAAAAATTCAGCATCTCTGTTTTTGGTGTAAAGAAAACTGCCTTATAGAGCCTGACCTCACTTTCCCCTTCTCTCCTGTTTATTTCCAGCCTCTCATGCTTTTAGAGTTGACAGAGAGTGTCAATTTGGTGGCTGGATATGACTGTAATGTCTATGTACATGCAGAAAGAGAGAATCAAAGACACATACATAGAAAAAAATACATTTACGTACAGACCCAGAGAGACAGACAGACAAAAAAGAGAGAAATACAGTTGCCTTGGCTACCATTTTGTTCATGTCACTGACTTCCTCACTATCTCCTGGCCCCTCTAGCACTCTCCTCTGTCGTCTTTTCTTCTTTTCTTTTGTTTCTCCTTCCATTTCCCAAACAATGCACAGGCTATCTGGATGACAGGATTGCAGGGGAGCTCAACATCCATTTTCCCCCTCACCAGTTGGATAAAAAGCACAGAATCATTTTTTTCTTTATCAGTCTATTGTTATCATTTTCTCCTTCCATTTTGAACCACACAACCTCTCTTGTTGTTTAGGTGTCCCTATGCACTATGAGTTATTGTTTTTATATAGTTTTCAGGATATGCTTTGTTTTTCAGTTGTTTGTTTTAGAGATAGTCCATCTAAAAATAAAAATTCTGTCATCATTTACTTACCCTCATGTCATTTCAAACCTGTATGAATATCTTTCTTCTTGGAACTATAAGCGTGGGTGATATGACCAAAATCTTATATCACAATATGATTAATTTTATTTCACGGTAACAATGTACTAATACTTTTATTTAGCAAGAATGCTATAAATTGATCAAAAGTGATGATAAAGACATTCATAATGTTACAAAAGATTTCTGTTTCAGATAAATTCTGTTTTTTCTGAACTTTCTGTTCATCAGAGAAACCTGAAAGAATTCTGCTCGGTGGTTTTCAATAATAATACTAAAAATAATAATAATAATAAATGTTTTTTGAGCAGCAAATCAGAATATTAGAATGATTTCTGAGGGATCATGTGACTGGAGTAATGATGCTAAAAATTCAGCTTGGAAATTACAAGAATAAATTACGTTTTAAAATATAATCAAATAGAAAAGTTATTTTAAATAATAAAAATATTTCAAAATATTATGATTTTTGCTGTACTTTGGATCAAATAAATGCAGGCTTGGTGAGCAGAAGAGACAGTGAACTAAAAATCTTACTGTCCAAAACTTTGTCTGGTAGTGTATGTATCACAAAGTAGTTATTTTTGCTTTAAATATGGTCTTTATCAACATTTTTGTTACCACAGAAATTTCATAATTCTTCATTCTTCATAGTTCACTAGTGTCAATATCACATTTTTTTTGAACCCTTTTAAACCAAAGATGGGCTATCTCATATCTCTGTTGTTGTTGTAGTCTCCACTATTTTGTTGAAACAACAGACCAGGACAGTCCTGATTACTTCAAAACAAATGTGATGCACATATGCGACCAAATACAAAGTACGCGCAGTTACAAAAATGGGGTGGTGCACGTACAGTATGCACATAGTATTGTGATGACTAAATTTGCGTCACACGTACTGTACGCTGACCCTTGCATACACGTAAAAAGTGAAGAATACTTGGGGCTTCAGACAGCTTGCGCGTATAACAAAATTATTTCTCTTTTGCTGCCCATTGCATTTTAGTGGCTTAAAATAACTTGTTTTTAAAAACACGTGGGGGCGTGTAACCGCAATAGAGACAATAGTCGAAAAATCTGAACCAGCTGACAATTTCTACTGGTTAATTGACCATTTACAAAGAGCTTGATTGACAGGCAATCTGACCAATCATAAGCCGAGTCCACCATTCTGCCCAACAAACAAATCAGACAGAAGAATAGATCAACATCGGTGGACTAAAACTTAAAAATGTTGTGTATCGAAGCCTTTCCGCAGTTGAAATAAAATACGTTCTGATGTTCATTCATGTTTATTTCGTGCTTTAAGTAAATATGAAAAGACGATCGGTTCACCTGTGCTGCTTCAACCGAGGCAATACAGTGATCTGTCACGACACATTAAAGAACCACAAAACGGTATTTATTGTTTAATTTCTTACACGTGAACCGATCGTCTTCTTTACTTAAAGCATGAAAAAACATGAATGAACATCAGAACCTTTATTTCAACCGCGGAAAGACATCAGTACACACAGTGTTTCAAGTTTAAGTCCACTGAAGTTAATCTACTCTCCTGTCTGATTTGTTTGTTGGACAGAATGGTAAATTCAGCGTTACGATTGGTCAGATCGCCTGTCAATCAAGCTATTTGCGAATCAAGCTATTTTTGACACTTTGCAAAAACCCGCCCTCCTCAGTTACTGTTGCTGTGTCCAACAAACAATGCTGCTCTCACACTACAAATCATGTTCTCACTTAGTGAAAAATACATTGCAGAACAAAGAGTAAACTGACAACACGCCAACAGACAAGACAGAGCAGGTTACTTCTGATATGAAACAATATCTCAACTTTAAAAAGCTGTCATTTTTCAAGAAATTCAAACAATAAATACCGTTTTGTGGCTCTTTAATGTATCCTGACAGATCACTTTATTGCCTTATTAGATCATAGGCACGCGAACCGATCGTCTTTTCTTATTTACTTAAAACACTAAATAAACATAAATGGATATCAAAACGTATTTCAACTGAGGAAAGATGTCAATATAAAACAATTGTTCGAGTTTAAGTCCACCGAAGTTAATCTACTCTACTGTCTGATTTGTTTTAAAAAGACTTCATTAAAAGAATTATAAGCCTTGAACCAGAAAACCAGAAAAACATCCTATCACGGTTTGTGGTCATGACTGGACAGTACTTGGTTTTGATGTGGTGATTTTACTGAATTCAGGATTCATCTCATCTGCTGCCCCTCTGACTCATTGTCCTATCTCCATTTTCTCCATCTGATGGCTTCTCTTTAGCAAACGACACACACATTCAGCTTGTGTGCGTATGTGTGAACACACTTTTCTCTCTCTCATAAAACAGTCACGCTGTCTCTCGCACTGTGGCTGTATGCTGTCAGTGACGCAAGTAGCATATTAAATCATTTTCTAGGAAATGTAAAGCTATTTGCTGATTGTAATACAAGCTTTAGAGCTGACACGTGCAGTTATGGGAGACTTGTTTCAAAATCGTTTTAAAAGCTTTGCTACATATAAAAATCCTGTTATTCCTGGACAGTGGAGATTGAATCTGGTATTCCAAATGTGTGTCATGCAAAGCTTTCAGTTTTGGAATAATAGAACAAGCTTTCTTTGAAATCACTGTGTGGTTTTAGAAAGGGTTCATCTGTTTTAAGTACATCACAAGTATTTTTCATCTTATGCCTGGTTCTTCTGATGACTGCCTTTCGCTCGGGCACACGCGCACATCCTGTGAATCACATCCACTCCAGGATGTGACCAATTACTTAGACCTCTCATCAGCAGAACCTTTTACACTGCCTGTCGAGCCTCATCTGTGAGCTTCTCTGATAGCAGGTACTTCACTTTACGGGGTTCATATACATTCTGTGTGGATGTATGTCACGTTCACAGGGTTTATAGTCTCTGTGTGAGGATATATGCAGCTGTCATGACTGCTCAGAAAAGATGTGCTTGTTATGTTCCTCATAAAAAATTACTGTGACATACAGTGATGGGGATCCAAAGGGTGTTGAATGTGTCCCATATCCATCTATCATTGAAAAATTACCATGGTGTAACAATAAAATTTTTGTACCGTCTAATTATTGACATTTACCAAAATATATTTGAATTAATCAACTCATGTCATTCTAAAACCTGTATTTTGACACTTCTTTTTTGTTACTATAAATAGTTTTTACCTGCAGTACAGTCATTACTGTCACAAACACGTGTTGAATACTGACACGGAAGAAAAAGAAATTAGTCAGTATTTTTGTTTTCTTTGCACATAAAAAGTATTGTCATAGCTTCATAACATTACGGTTGGACCATTGATGTCACATGGACTATTTTAATGATGTCCTTACTACCTTTCTGGGCCTTCAACGTGTCAGTTGCATTGCTGTCTATGCAGGGTCAGAAAGCTCTCGGATTTCATCAAAAATATCTTAATTTGTGTCTGAAGATGAACGAAGATTTTACGGGTTTGGAACGACATGAGGGCGAGTAATTAATGACACAATTTTAATTTTTGAGTGGACTATCCATTTAAGTCCTCCATCACAGCACTAAAGAGTGAAACCAATGGGAATGAAAAAAAATCATGCAGAAAATCACACAACAGAAAGCAGATAAGACCTTTGTTTAGCACTTTTGTTCCGACAGTGACAATGTTGGTTTACCAACAAGTCGTTTGTGTTGAAACAATAGTCTGTGCATCTGTGTGTGTGTGTTTGTGTGCATGTGTGACAAAGAAGTGTGACAAACAAAGTATCTATATGAGGCTTGTGCATAATAATGAGGATCAGATTGATGTAAACAGTGAGGTTTGAGGCGTTTAAAAACTGGTTTATAATTGGATCAAATAATGTCTTAATAAATCTTAATTTTAATAAAAATATTAATTGTAAGGCATGTATACACTGCTGTTCAAATGTCTGGGATCAGTAAGATTTTTGATGTTTTTTAAGTTTTATTTATTTAATTAAGAATACAGAAAAATATAATATTATGAAGTATTGCAACTTAAAATAAAAGTTTTCTATTTTAATATACTTTAAAATATAATTTGTTCCTGTGATGCAAAGCTGAATTTTCATTATCATTTCTCCAGTCTTCAGTGTCAAATGATCCTTCAGAAATCATTGTAATATGCTGATTTATTATCAGTTTTGGAAACATGCTGCTTAATATTTTGTTTATACTTTTTTTGTCAGGAATCTTTAATTAAAAAAAAAAAAAAAAAAAACATAAAAACAGGATTTATTTAAAATAGAAATCATTTGTAACAATATAAACTACCATTTAAACATGTGTGGTTGGAAAGGAAAGGAAAGGAAGTGTGGCCAAGTATGGTGACCCATACTAGGAATTTGTGCTCTGCATTTAACCCATCCAAGTGCACACACACAGTAGTGAGTAGTGAACAAACATGAACACACACCCGGAGCAGTGGGCAGCCATATCGCTATAGCTGCAGCGCCCGGTGAGCAGTTGGGGGATCGGTGACTTGCTCAAGGGACTCACCTCAGTCAAGGTATTGAGGGTGGAGAGAGCGCCGCAACCTTTCGATTACAAGCCCGACTCCCTAACCATTAGGCCACGGCTGCCCCTTAAAATTGTTATTCTTATTTAGCAAGAATGCGTTAAATTGATAAAGTGATAGCAAAGATGTATATGGCTATTTTGCATAAATGCTGTTCTTTTTAAAATTTTTATTAGGGCTGTCAGTCGATTAAAATTTTTCATCTAGTTAATTACATGATGTTTCGATTAATTAATCTAATTAATCGCAAAATATATTTGACTGAAAAGATTGTTTGACACAAAAGATTATTTAAAGCTATTTTTGTGTCAGTTGAGAACGTATCACGTAGATATTACAAATTGTAGCTTTAGAAAGAAATATTTTATTACTTTAACATCAAATTTAATACACATAAACATTTGTGCTTTGTTACCAACAGTCTTCAAAATATCTTCTTTAATGTTCCACAAAAGAAAGATTTGAAACAGCATGAGGGTGAGTAAATGATGACGGAATATATATATATATATATATATATATTATCCCTTTAATGTTTTTATTTTTATTATTTTTTATGTCTTTATTTTTTTATGAAATGATACTCTAAATAAGAAACTTATTGCCAGCAGCTGGCGGTAGATGTTTATGAGTCATTCATTGGATTCATTCAAACGGCTGATTCAATCAGGAATTAAGTAATTGGCTCTCTTTATGAATGAATCATTGGTTTACACGATTTGTTCAAAACGCAGATTCATTCAGAAACTAAACACCGCTGTGTTGCTTTAGAACGGCCAACAATTCTGCTATGGCTTCAAAGGTAATATGTCCTTTGAAAAATTGAGCAAAAACATATAATATTGTGTTAAAAATAATGCAATATCAACTTATTTACTAAACTATTGTATAAAATTACATTTAAGCTTGTGATAGATCGGGACAAAATCAGCACTCGTGTCATATTGCTCTTGCTGCCCATGTCATATGTGATGTATATAAATATAAGACAAAAAAGGGGGCATTTTAGTACATAACTGCATTTATGGAGTTGTTGCCCTGCATCATATTTGTCAACAATCAATTATATTAAATATAATATGACGTACAGGTGTGGGGCAGGGCTAGCACAGTAACTGCATTAAAATATTTTAATCACATTTTTTTTAAAATAACTAATTAAGTTAACGCGTTAAACTGACAGCTCTAAATATAATATAATATATAATTTCAAAAAATTATGGATAGTTAGATGACAGATGAACTAGTTTTCATGTTGACTTTAAATTATAAACAATAGTCAATGTGATGCCCTCAGAAATGAAGTGAAACAAATCTGTGTGTGTGTGGTAGACGTCACTTTAATCTAACATGCCTGTTCATTTCTCCTGCCAGTGTTGCGCATCTCACATATAAGGACAGGGTGAAACCTCAAAGTGACAGCGCTCCGTCCTCTCCCTCCCTCAACTCTTTCTTGCGTTGTCATTTGTCCCTTTTCCCCCTTCTTTTTCTCCGCCCCTGTCTGCCCGCATCTCTCAGTCTCTCTTTCTCCTCTTGGAAAAGAACATCTCCTTGGTCACTGTGCATTTTCTCATCTGTTTTCTCTCAGTTTTCAGAGCTAAAAGGGTGTGCTGCTGACAGGCTGTTTGTATTGAAGAACGCTGCTTCTATTTTAAAAGTACTTTATGAACTTCTCTCCACCGAACCTGCAGATTCCATCTTGCTGTATATATGATGTACGTCTGTGTCTGCACAAGCTAATTCATTTCCTATTCACATACGAAATGAAAATGTACAACAGCAGCTGAGACCCTGCTGTTCACGTGGTGTATAACACACACACACACACACACACACATATATTAGTTCTATGCCCATTGGGACATTGCTGACCCATGATAACCAACAGCTGTTCATGATACCAAAACAAATGTATGTGATAGATGGGTAAACAAGTAAGCTTACTGTAATATGTCGGCACTCACTTTGTAACAAACAAATAAATAAGACACATACACGCACATAAAATGATTATCCACCCCACAATTATGCACATATTAAATGTTAAAATTACATCATTAAGAGATTTGATTAAGATCTTCATTAAGAATTTGCTTGTGAGATGCTGTTTACATTTGCTTGGAGATTTATATTTGCTTCTACAGATTCTTAATTTTCTGAAAATAAATTTGGCCTGGTTAAAAGCCCTTGATGCCTATATTGCTTTGTTTTATAATCTCTGGGCATATGCACGATATACTGTTCTGAACTCTGGACCAAATTAAAAACAAGCACCAAAAGATGCCCTGATGATTCATTATACTAAATTGCACCACGACCATGTTACCAGTAAATTTGCATTGCCATATGCAAGGAAAACAATATCATGGAGACTGGGGATGGGATTTTTCTGACTGTAGAGCCAGTAAGCAATCATGTAACAATGTTGTAGCAACCACAAAGAAGTTTTGCATGGACATGCACCACTCACTTTTGCTTCAGAAAATGTACCAAACCGTTGAACCTCTGATATGACTTGGACTATTTTAACAATGTCATTACTACCTTTCTGGGCCTGAACATGCTAGTTGCATTGCTGTCTATGCAGGGTCAGAAAGTTTTCAGATTTCATCAAAAATATCTTAATTTGTGTTCCGAAGATGAACGAAAGTCTTACGGGTTTGGAACAAAGTGACAGAATTTTCATTTTTGGGTGAACTATTGCTTTAAAAGATTTTTTTTCATAGTCTAAGGAACATTTAAAACTTTTTACACTATAAAGAACCTCTTCCAAGCTTCATCGTTGACCCATAGATGCCGATAAAGAACAATTTATTTTTTACAGTGTACTTTCTACATTGAAATAGTGAGAGTGTTTGCCAAAAAAAAGTGTAAAAATTTGAATGTGTAAATCCTGGACTTTAGCAGCTCTTGTGTTTTCCCCTGTTGTTGTGCTCTGAGTCCAGCTGAGAACAGACCTGTCTGTCAAACCCACGCGCTCTATGGGAACAGGGAGATGTGGGCGAGTGGTGAACGAACGGTGCAGCTATTTTAAACGTAAAAGCTCCCCCCTCCTTTCTGAAGTGTTCTTTCATCCCTGATATGGACATAAAGGGGCTTTTCCTCTTCTGTGACAGAAGATGTGGAGCAGAATAGTGCTGTGTGTTTATGCGTTTATGACATTCCATCAGCCAACCAGTATGTTCGTACGTAGGCCAAGTCTCAAACTTTTCTCAACAGGAAAGCAGTTCTGCCTCGCTCTGTAGTCTCAAAGAGGACATCGGATGCAAAATTCACTTTTACATAGTGTTTTCAATGCATATAAATGTGTGTTAGCAGTGTGTGGACACAACCATGCTACGATGATAAAAATGCATTCACTCCTTTTTTAATCTCTGAAAAGCCATTTCGATTTTCTGAGCAGGATAATGTCACTGCTTAGGCTCCACCCACGCCCCCTGACAGACTGTCCTGTATTAACATATTTCTGCCCTCAGCTAGTTGTACGCTGTTCGCCGTTTTCTCCACACTCGAGCAGCTGTAGCGACATCTCATAAGCAATGCAGGTGTTTTGTAGTTGGATGTAAAGGTGAACATAAGAGTCATAATTTTCCCCCGACATCAGAGCCACTGAGGACGCAGTGGATTAGTTTGGTTTTTGATGGTAATGTGCCACCAAATACACAAAAAATGGAAGAGGGGGTGGAGTGAGCAGTAGCTCATTATCATTTAAAGAGACATGCACCGAATCAGTCGCTGTGAACAGAGCTGTTTTTGATAAGATAAAA
>JAHKKF010512359.1:16508-37656 GCA_019740295.1 Labeo calbasu | reverse complement strand
ATACATCCTTGGTGAATAAAAGTATTAATTTCTTAAAAAAAAAAAAAAAGAAAAGAAACAATAAAAATGTACTGACCCCAAACTTTTGAACGGTAGTGTATATATGAGAGAGAGAGAAAGAGAGACACCAGTCAAAGTGTGGAATAATGTAAATTATTAAATGTTTTTGAAAGAAGTCTCTTACGCTCACCTAGGCTGGATTTATTTGATCACGAATACAGTAAAAACAGTAATATTGTAAAATATTATTGGAATTTGAGATAACTGTTTTCTATTTGAATATATATTAAAATGTAATTTATTCCTGTGATGTAAAGCTGAATTTGCAGCATGATTACTCCAGTCTTCCCAAAAATGCTTTCAAGTAGATTTTTGGACATGTCATTTTTATGTTTAATTGTGGATTAGAACAAAATACTGAAGCATACAATGAGAAATCTGATCTCATGCTTTCAGGATGAGAGGATGGGCCGGGATCCGGAGTTGCACCGAGAACAAATGGACAGACTGGTTAGAGAAGAGCTGGAGCGCTGGGAGTCTGATGACACCATGTCACAGGTGAGCCACCATCAGGCCACTCCCATCATCCCATCTGCTCAGCTCCGCCCACGCAGTTCCCGCTCACCCTCCTCGCTGTCCAATGAAGGACCGGACGGTGCGGCCAATGGGGCCGCCCACGTGTGAAGGGTTTTGATTATGAAAACATTCCTACAGATCAATTTGTTCTCCAGTGCCATGTCTAGTGCAGTGCATTGGGCAAAATTAATTAAACAATATTAAAGAACCGCCCCAAAACCACAGCAGTAGAGTTAAATAGTCATGCAAAAAGCTATTTATTTGGGTTTCTTTATATTAAAGTTAATTGGGGTTTTATAATGCAAAAATTAAGACAAGTGTTTTTTTTATGCAACAAGGAAGTTCACTATTACTTAATGAAGATACATTTTTGTGGATATGCTAATAAAGCGAATTAGATTTTAAGGTCAGTGGCAGCTTAGCTTTGGTTTGCTTGTTTTAACATGTATTAACCAGGTACAACTAAATGCTTTTTGAAATTGAGGTACATTTTGCTTTCCCAGCAATCTTAGCTATGATCGTTTCTATTCGGTATATTATTTCTTCATCAAGCTACACTTAATTTACAGCATTCATTGATCCCAGAAAGTTTTCTTAAACTACTTTCATTACATTACTAGCAATATTTAAGACAAAAAAAAAACATTGACAGCAGGTGTTTAGTAGTCATTTTAAAAATGACTCAGAATAGTATATCATAAGTATATTTTGTATCACGTTTTTTGTACTGTATCCTGCTACGATTGAATGCACTGCTTACAGTTTTGTCAAAATGCAGCATATATTTGATATGATTTACGCTTTCACTAACATACAGTATTAAAGTCCATTTTCGTCAGTAATGAAGAAACCAGATCGAAAGCTTACAGTAATGAAGGACATTAAGTTCAACAAGGATCAGTATTTTTAAATATATGAGATGCTATAGAAGAAATGTATGAAAATAGCTGTTCATACACAAAAGCATACCTTATAAAGCGTATCTGATATGAAAAGCAAACATTCACAATTTTCAAACGATGAAGGTGGTCACACATTGCTTTATATAGAAACTATTTGGTAATGACCTTTGGTGCAATTTTCACTCAGTTTGTGGTTTGCTTTGCATATTTTGCAGTTCAAATCTTGTGTGGCATGTTTTGGTAAACATATACTTAAATGTATTTTTAATACTTAAGATTTTGAAATCATTTTGATACTTTTTGCATTTTTAAACAAACTTCGATTTGGAGTGCATCTGATTTCATGGGAAACCCATGTGTATTTGTCTTAAGGTAGGATTTAAAGCTTTTTTTTATGATTTCCTAAATATAAAGTGTATAGTTTCTGCACAACTAGCATCACCAAACTGCTAAAATAATAGTTTTCAAAGAGGTTGTATAAATATGCAGTCAAACAGGTAGACATTTGTGCCAAACGTGCCAGATGTGTTATGTTGGGTCGCTCAAACAAATCAGTGTTTGGTGCCGCTACAGAAGCAGAAATTGCACACTTCTTCCAAAAGCCTAATAAAAAGGTCAAAAAAATGTGTGCAATCACCTTTGTAACACTCTGTGGTACTCTGTAGTTGGCAGATTGTTATTTACAGTTTAATATGACAGTCTTTCAAAATAAAATCCATTCAAACTCATCATGTGCTCATTATTTGGCTTGATCCCAGTCATAATGCCCACCAACAAAGTGACTGTAAGACCTGTACAATAAAGGGATATTGTGTAGTTATCAGCAGTTTACTAGCTTTTGTCCATGGTTTTAGCACAGCAAACAGTGTTGTTCAATTCTCTCATTGATGTTTGCTAGCTGCGGATTAGACCACATTAAGACCAGTTACACAGATTATGAAGGAGCGAGTCGTACCAGGCCTGTGACTGAGGGAACAATGAAAGAGAGATGAAAAAATATTTACATTTATCTTGATTAATGAATAATTTCAGTAAACTTAACATACTACAGTCTTTAGGATCTCATACTTATTTAGTACAATATTATAATGTTAAAATGTAATAGTATACCAACAAGTCAACATGAAACATTCACAGACCATTTTATTTCTCTAATGTGATATGTTTGAACAGATATAAAAAAAAGCAAATGTAGGGATGCACGATATTATCAGACTGATAATATTGTGCATAATATCATCACTAGCACACTCCTGTCAACTGTTGAATGAATGAGTCTCACGTCCTGGTTGTTTACTTTGAACCTGGAAGACGCTCCCACTTTTGACGCTAGGCCTCATGGGGCATAGGAAACTTGTGGATAGAACACAAGTTAAACACAAAAATAACACTTGTAAATAACATAATTTTATATATGCTGATTTATTTATTAACGTGTAATATGTTCTATATTTTTAAACAAATTCTGAGTTCTAAAAGATTTTCAGAATTTTTACTTTTGCTTTAGACCATCTATAAATGATAAATCCTAAAATAATATGTTAAGGTTACCACTGCATTTTTCTGAAAAAGGTAAAAAAAAAAAAAAACAAAAACCATTGGTATAGTTTATTTATAGTTATTTTCAAAGCTTCAATGCACTGTCATTATAAAATAACTTCATTATTGTTTATTTAATTTTAACAAGTTATTAAAAACTAACCAAAATTAAAAGTAATTTGCTTATAAAAGGAAGTATATCAGTATTGGCATCGGCTATTGTTGATGAGTTGAAAAATATAGGCACATCATGTCTGCAAAAATCCAATATCGTGCATCCCTAGTAGGGACACATTGATTACCAGAAAAATAATGTGAACTTAAGGCCAGTAATGTGTATTTGCAAAGTAAATAGTGCCATTTTTGATTTCCTGTTGACTGTAAAACTAAAAAAAAGTCTTAAATTTGGGATGAAATCAGTATTGAAAGAAAGCACAACTATCACACCTACATTCATTTTTACTGTAAAGGACAAATATTATATGACAGCAAAATTGTGTGTGCTGACGTATGGTGATTCATAAAGCTAACATTTACGAGAACTTAGGAATGAATCTGAGCTTGATGTAAGCAATGATGAGAAAAATCAACGTCATGACTGTAAGTGCTATGTGGTTGCGCCATAAACCCCAGGATGAGTAAATGATTCCTTGGAACGTCAGATGCTGTTCTCCTGTACACCTGCAAAATATAATATAGTAGATACACTAAAGTGTAAGAAGCAATTGTTGAATGAAGTTCTTTTTGTTTTCTTTGCGCACAGAAAGTATTCTTATAGCTTCATAAAATTAAGGTTGAACCACTGATGTCACATGGACTATTTTAATGATGTCCTTATTACCTTTCTGGGCCTTGAACGTGTCAGTTGCATTGCTGTCTATGCAGGGTCAGAAAACTTTTAGATTTCATCAAAAATACCTTAATTTATGTTCTGAAGATGAATGAAGGTCTTACAGGTTTGGAACGACATGAAGATGAGTAATTAATGACAGAATTTTCATTTTGTCCCTTTTCAACTGTCCCTTTAAACTAATTAGTAAATTGCCACAATTATGGTGGCATTACTAACATGCCATCCCTATACAATATTCGCAATTATAAATTATTATTAAGTGCAAAACCAAACTAATGGGAAGACTAATAGTTCATATTCCATATATATCATAATATACACATATATTTTTACATACATGAGGATGTCAGCAGCAGGGCTGCTCATCACGGCAGAGACATTCCCACAAAACTTCAGCCCCACAAACTCATTTATCTCCAATGCCTGTTCAAATGAATAGACATTCATCAGCCATCATTAAAACATTATCTCAACAGAAAGTCTTGTAGTCACTCATGCAAGAACAGAAGCTGAAGTTCATACCTCGAGCCCATAGCGAGGAATGCTGAGGTACTTCAGCCAGGACAGCCAGTCCATGATGCTCTTCAGGTTAACCAGCAAACCAGAGAAAATCTGGAACACATAAATTTCAAGTTAGAAGAACAGGCCTTTTATGCAGTGAACGAACTTGTTCTGAAGCATGTGGCTGTGTGGGCTTGCCATCATGAAGATGAAGCTGATGGTCATGAAGATGTTGGCCACGGCCACCACTGATTGGTCAGCTGAGATGGCCATGGTCATTGACGCAGCTGCACAAGAAACCAGAATCACTGTCAACATGAAGATGAAGAATGCTGCCACTGTGGGTTTTAACCCTGCAAAACAGTGAAAATATGCATGCAAATGTGCATTAAATGAGACATCTAATTTGTACGCTAAATTGTCTACTATATGTTTAAAGATGACAGATGGATCGTGCAATTTAAGTGAGTCATTTCGAGCAATTATGTATGGGTTCTTTAAGGTTTAACTATGTACAACATACCAATCATGAAATAAACAACACAAGTGAAGAGGATGGTAGGGATTGTGCGCTGAGTGATGATGTCAGACAGGATCTTAGACAGGAAGTAGACAGACACTCTGTAGTATCCACTTGTGTATTCATGACTGCAAAATAAATAAATAGCATGCTAATTTACACCAGGAAACAAATCGGAAAATGCATCTAAACATGCAAAATTTTGAAAATACACTACCAGTCAAAAGTTTTTGAACAGTAAGATTCTTCATGTTTTTTGAAAGACGTCTCTTCTGCTCACCAAGCCTGCATTTATTTGATCCAACATACAGCAAAAGCAAATGTAAATGTTTTTACTATTTAAAACAACTGCTTTCTATTCAAATATATTTTAAAAATGTCATTTGTTCTTGTGATCAAAGCTGAATTTTCAGCATCATTACTCCAGTCTTTAGTCACATGATCCTTCAGAAATCATTCTAATATGTTGATTTGCTATTCAAGAAACTTTTTTTATTATCATCAATATTTGAAACATTCAAGTACTTTTTTTTTCAGGATTCTTTGAATAGAAAGATCCAAAGGTCAGCATTTATCTAAAATAAAAAGCTTTTGTTACATTATACTGTACACTATACCATTCAAAAACTTGGAGTCAGTACATCTATAAAAAAAAAAAAATAGAAATCATTACTTTTATTTAGCAAGGATGCTTTAAACTGATCAAAAGTGATGATAAAAACGTTTATAATGTCACAAAAATCCTATTTCATATAAACGCTGTTCTTATGAACTTTCTATTTATTAAAGAAACCTGAAAAAAATCTGCTCAGCTGTTTTCAACAAAATAAGTGTATTTTGAGCAGCAAATCAGAATATTAGAATGATTTCTGAAGGATCATGTGACTGGAGTAATGATGCTAAAAAATCAGATTTGAAATCACAGAAATAAATTTTAAAATACATTCAAACAGACACCTGTTGTTTTAAATAGTAAAACTATTTTACAATTTTATTCTTTTTCCTGTACTTTGGATCAAATAAAAGGTGAGCAGAAGAGACTTCTTTAAAAAAAACATTAAAGATCTTACTGTTCAAAAACTTTTGACTGGTAGAGTATTTTTAAAATATAATTATATATGTTTTATTATTATAAACATAATTATACATTAACATTTTAATTAATTAATTTAAATAATACATTTTAATTGCATTAAAATTAATTATAATATAAAATGATTAAAATAGTAATGACAATAAAAAATACTCTATAATGACATAAGTAATAAATTTAAGGCAGACCAAAACTGCATCAGAGCTGCTTTTTGATATTAGAGACTTTTGTGCAGTATTGCATTATTACAAAGAATTTAGAGACCTCAGGAAATGCAAAAACAGAAATAAACGTTTTTTCAGTTTCTCATTATGTACGTGTGGTTATCAGCTTGCACCCCAGCATTTGATACTCCGTAGTTGCTAATAAAATATTCCTGCATCCTTTCTAAATGTCAAACAGGTGTTGAGGCACTTACATAAACAGTTTGCGCTCTGTGATGAAGAGTTCGGCAGCAGAGAGTGTGCTGAAACACTGATTCGTTGTGATGAAGAACAAAACACCAAACCTGGAAAGAAAGCGTTGACATTGCACTTAACTTATAACAACAAAAACAAGTGAGCACTGTAATAAAGTATATGATATATATAATTAGTACTGGATTTGTTAACTAACCTGTTTTGTATGCCAGTCTGGTCATCTTTGACTCCATAGAAGATGGCACCAACAATGGCAGCCATGAGGGTCGTGACTGCCAACTGCCAAAAGTAAAGATCATAATTCAAGCAGTGTGCTATAAAACCGCTATAAATGATTTCAATGTTACGACACATGAACATGCTTTCATTAAGCTATTACTTTTAAAGAAACACTCCACTTTTTTGAAAATAGGCTCATTTTCCAACTCCCATAGAGTTAAACAGTTGAGTTTTACCGTTTTCGAATCCATTCAGTCGATCTCCGGGTCTGGCGGTAGCACTTTTAGCATAGCTTAGCATAGTTTATTGAATCTGATTAGACCGTTAGCATCTAAAATAACCAAAGAGTTTCGATATTTTTAGTTACATCGTGTACAAAGACGGACAAAAAATAAAAAGTTGCGATTTTCTAGACGGATATGGCTAGGAACTATACTTACTCATTCCGGCGTAATAACCAAGGAACTTTGCTGCCGTACACAATGATATTACGCAACCGTCAACTCTGCTGGGGGAAACTCTGCATCCACACAAACTTAGTGCCGGTCACTTTCAGGCGCTGCGTAATATCATTGCGCCTGCTGCACCCATGGTACGGCAGCAGCAAAATTCCTCGATTATTACGCCGGACTGAGAGTATAGTTTCTATCCATATCAGCCTAGAAAATCGCAACTTTTCATTTTCCGTCAGTCTTAGTACACGATGTAACGACAGAAGAGTCAAGTTTTAAATAGGAAAAATATCGTCATTACATATGGTAATTTTTGAGCGAGATGTTGGTCTAATCAGATTCCATGACCTATGCTAAGCTATGCTAAAAGTGCTACCGCCAGACCCGGAGATCGGCTGAATGGATTCGAAAACGGTAAAACTCAACTGTTTAACTCTAGGGGAGTTGGACAATGAGCCTATTTTCAAAAAAGTGGAGTGTTCCTTTAATGTAAATATATAAATACGTAAAGAAAAGGCATAGGACATAACTGCCAACAAATCAAATAAACCAACACAAATTCAGATTTGTTTTTGGTCCACCCAAAACATCCTAGCAATGTGCTGTACATCTTGGCGTCCACACATAAACGCCCGAGCATGATCATTTACTAAATAAAGGTAACAGTGACAGCCAGTGAGTTTGACAATAATCTCTTGACAGCTTATGAGTGTCTGAGTAGTGTGAAAGTCGTTCCCAGGGTAAAAAACTAAGCAAATACAGAAGAGCTGGAGATGAGAAACCACTCTTCACCCCTGATGTCGAGGCGCCAGCACTCAACTAACTCCAGTCAGGTGATGGTCTGGTAGACACCATTCTGTTTCTCCACACTGCATGGCCCGAAATCATATCACTTAAGATCTACAAGGCGGGCGAGACCCAGATCACAACAGTCACCAAATCCGCTTAGCTCTGACTTCGAGAAATTAGTCGAAAGCCTCTTGGAGCAATCAGCTGTTAATAATTTGTGAACGGCTTCTCTGATGGCATTTGGTGGATAATGAGCATCGAAGTCTCCAGAAAGTCTCTTTTGAGGAAAATCTGGAACGGGATGGCGGTAGGAAAGAATGGATCTAAACGATTGGGACAAAACATCTTTGTTTAGTGTAATCTGTCCCGGGACAGTTCACCCAAAAAGATTTTCATTCATCTTCGGAACACAAATTGGGATTCCCGTAGCTTCATAACATCACATTTGAACCATTGATGTCAAATGAACTATTTTAACAATGTCCTTACTACCTTTCTGGGCCTTGAACGTATTAGTTACGTTGCTGTATATGCAGGGTCGGAAAGCTCTCAGATTTCATCAAAAAGTATCTTCATTTGTGTTCCGAAGATGAACACAGTCTAACGGGTTTGGAACGACATGAGGGTGAGTAATTAATGACAGAATTTTCATTTTTGGGTGAACTGTCCCTTTAAACTGAATGCTAAAAATGTTAAAATGCTTAAAAAAAAACCAAAAGAAATTATCGTGACATTATTTTGAAAAATTTACTTCTCTCATTGAGATTTAATTCTGTTTTTGTAATTACCGTCACTCTTAATTTCATACACCGATTGTCATTACTGTAATACAGTACTAAAAATTACTGCAAAGCATAATGGTACTACAAGGCAGAAAAATTAAAAGCCATTAATACCATTAATATTTTAACATTTAATATTTTTTATCCTTTTTTTATACAGTAATGAGAATTGGAAGGAAATGCAAATAGAAAAACGAATGGATTATTTAATTTATGCAAAATATAATTTAATAATATATTAATATACAACTTATTTCTCAATATAACTACTTTTTTCTTTTTTTCTTTTATTTTTATTTTGGGTGATATAGAAAATGTATAAATTTAGAAATGATAAAAAACTAATTCTTTTCATTTTGGGGTCACATTTTATTTAAATAATAAAAAAATATTGTAAATGAAAATGTAAACAGAGAGATGCACAGATAGATGGATTAAATGAAAATGTTCGTCATATAAAATCACAGTAGTACCTGTGCTACTGACGTCTGTGGGTTCAGCATTAGATTCCAGAAGGTTCTCCATAACACCCAGCGGAGCTGGTGGAGGAACGAGCTGTTGTAGGTGATGGAGTGACACTTGGCTCTGATGTTGTTGTCTTTGGCCCGGGTGATGCGGTCTAGCTCAGCTTTGATGGTCCGCGCATAACTGCAGTTTTTGTACTTCTCCACCAGCTGATCCTCAATAGACTGCTGGCTGACAGCAGCCACTTCAAACTCAAAATCTGCCAACAGTATTACAAATAATGTATAAGCTCATTTAAGTGATACAAAATTAATAATCTACAGCTGCTGAAGACACGTTGGCAACACTATTAACAGATGAACCGAACAGTTTATTTCTTTTATTATTTATGGATTAATGCTTTGTAAATGCCTTTTAACTAGAAGCACAACCAAGACAACCAAGGCATGTTTTACATGATGTATCTGATGAGGAAATCACTTCACAAGCAAATCTGAGTTCTGAAAATCCATTTAAATAGAAATATAACCAAGTACCTCCATTATTCTGAATCTTTGTCATGTTGACAACAGCGGAGCTGCCATTAATGACGTCCAAGAAGAAATCAGCCGGGTTGTTATGAGCTTCACATGCATATCCTATAATATAATTTGGTAAAACAAACACCATTAAGTTAAGAGATATTAGTATTAAAAACATTTAAACAAATTTGAAACTTTAGCTTCATAAAATGATGGTTGAACAACAGATGGACTATTTTAACGACATCTGAGGGTGATCTAATGACAGAATTTTCATTTTTTGGTGAGTTATCCCTTTAAGGCATTAAAGTATTAGTATCAGTAAATTATGCTACCAATGTTGGCAAAGTAGTCTAGAGCATCTTGAGCGGGTCCATGATAGACTTGTTTGCCATTGGCCAGCAGGGTGAGGCTGTTAAAGAGCCGGTAGATTGAGTACCGCGGCTGATGAATGGACATGATGATGGTGCGTCCTTGACCGGCCATTCTGAAAACAAACACAGACATGGGTACAACAACGTCACAAATTTGCACTACCGTTCAAATGTTTGGGGTCAGTAAGATTTTTTTCCACAAAAGAAATGATTACATTACTCAGCAAGCAAGCATTAAATTGATCAAAAGTGACAGTAAAGACATTTATGATGTTACAAAAAAAATATTCAATCAATCCTGAAAAAAAGTATCAAGTTTCCAACTGAACACTAGTACTAATACTAATACTACTACTAATAATAAGAAGATATTTCTTGATCAGCATATTAGGAGAATGATTTCTGAAGGTCTGAAGATTTGCACACAGGAATAAATTACATTCTAAAAATATTACATATTTAAATAGAAAACAGTTAAATTGTATTAATATTTCAGAATATTACAGTTTAATGTATTTTTGATCAAATAAATGCAGTCTGGTGAGAAAAAGACACTATTTAAAAAAAATAAATAAATAAAAAAAATTCACTGAACCTTGAAGAGGTCATTGGATGCCCATTTTCCACAAGTTGATATGATTCTTTAGGGTCTTAAAGAGAAGTCTATAACATACTTTGGTTAAAATTTCTCAGTGGCAGTGTAAAAAACACCCTTTTTACCTTGTCGAAATCAGCCCTTTTTAGAGCAAACCATTGTTTGCATTTGCCTTTAAATGCTAATGAGCTCTGTTCACCCCGCCCCTCTCTTCTGTGGGATGACGAGCCGGTCTGTTTATTTTAGCCACAAAACTGGCTAACTAGCACATTATTAGGAAAGGCGGTTTGAAAAGATGCATTAAAAAAAACCTTATACTCACTACTGCTGTAGGTGAAGACATAGACGTATTTATGTAGACCGCTGTGTGCATTTCCTTCAAAAACCAAAGTTAAGTTAATCCTCTGCATCTTCAGCGGCTCAGATGTCAGGAGTAAATGATGACTGTTATTTTCATTATTACATCCAACAGAACACCTCAATCGCTTAGGAGCTATTCTTGTCTTTCCCTGCACCGGTGTCAAAACAATGGCGGTCGGACTGTTACAGCTCACTCAGGGCGGGTCTAAGGTAAGATGGCCATGTCAATCAACTATCGTGGGAGCGGCCTTGGTTGGTGTGACGTCACACAGAAAAGATCCTGAGAATAGCTTGATTTAAAAAAGGGGATATTACTTATAAAGATTAAAAAATACCACTGGGTGGATTTTTATCATTATAGGGTGGTTGTGTACACACACTGCCAACACACATTTATGTGCAAACAACATGTTGCATCCAATGACCCCTTTAACTTTTGAACGGTAGTATGTCGATGATAATTAACATATCTCAAAAAGGCCACTGAAAGCACAGAAGCTCAGCCAGAGCTTCTATTCACAAATCAATTTTTTTTTCATTTTTGTATGTACAAAGGGTGGATGTTTTGAATACACAGACCTCTTCAGCAGCAGGAGCACAGAATAAGCCGTACTAGCATCCAGACCGGTGGTGGGCTCATCCAGAAACAGCACAGAGGGGTCTATGATCAGCTCCATCCCAATGCTGGTCCTCTTCCTCTCACCACCTGAGATACCTCGGATCAACTGCGTGCCCACCTGTGCAGATATACAGGTACATTTATGGTCTATATGCTTTGCAACGGGATATTAGTGAGGTTGTCTAACATCTGACATGAAATGTCAAGCAGTTTCATCAGTTTCTTAAATGCTAGAATTCATTTATTCATTTTAAATTTATTTTTATCTGTCTCCTAGATTTAGTTTTTCCGAATGCATTATGAGGGACAACATGGAAAATTTGTTTAAAAATATAAATTACTTTAAAAAAATGATTTTGTGTCTGCGCCAATAGCCAACATATAGTGCCGTTGCGCTGTGGGTATCCTGAGTTCGAATCCCGGCTCGTGGACCTTTCCCAATCCCCCCCTTTCTCTTTCCCAATTCGCTTAATGTCCAACTACACTGTCCTATCTAAATAAAGGCATAAAAACGCCAAAAATAAATCTTTAAAAAATGATTTCGTACCATATATATAAATTTACATAAATTTTAACCTAAAATATTTATGTTAGATGCCATTTCAAGATGTTTCAGGACTTGTCACACATAATCTACTTAGTGAATGTCTATCTGTGTAAATAAAATGATAGCTTTCTTACATAACTGTAACTTGACATACCTAATGTAGCCTGCGCAAGAAATACTATTTTACCTTTGCGTTGGCGACTTTATTAAGGCCCAGCTCTGAGATGAGGTGCTTCACTCTTGCCTCCTTCTCTCTTGGACTGATTTGGGAGGACAAACGTAGCGCAGCAGAGAAACAGAGGTTCTCTCTCACTGTCAGAGTCCCCATCACTATGTCATCCTTAACACACATTCACATATGTAGTAGATAATTTATCGGCAACCTAGAAAACTTTATACTGTCCCACATGTTATTAAGCATTTAAAGGGATAGTTCCCCCCAAAAATGAAAACTGGGTGAGTAAATGACAGAAGTTTCATTTTTTTGAGTGAATTATCCATTTTATGCATAAGCTTTTAAAATGGTATACTGTAAACACTCATTTTAATCTGTAATTTCAATATTATCTCAGTTGTACCTGGACAACATAACCAGAAAGGCATTTAAAATTAGGTGGCTGTAGGGCTCCATTGATGAGAACTTCACCAGAAAGACCTGTAGGATCCTTTCTGGCTGCTAGCACATCCAAAAACCTGAAAGAGAGAGGAGATGACTCATTAACATTCATCGAATTGATTCCGCATTACAAGAGGAAACTGTCAGGAGAGATAGTCCAAAAGCTTGTTAAACAAATCCGGAATCCATTTGGCAGTGATATCTTATTAAGATGTGTAGAAGTCAAATAGGTACTCACGAAGATTTGCCACTTCCCGTAGGACCTAAAATAGCATTTAAACCAGGTCTCATGATCCCACTGAAAAAGGAGATGAAAATGAGATTATGTTCATGTCACTTGTTGTGGAATTCATCAGGCATGGTGGAAAAAATGAGGCACACTTATTGCAGAGATGTTGTTGTGCTGTCTGAGAATAAAATTCCATGGCCAAATTCTGCTTGAAGTCTGAATGTCATTGCACTGCTGATGAAACACTTAAGGGTCTGTTAAAACTAGGTCATCTAGGTGATGCCGAGACCCTTAGTCTTTTATTAGGTCAAGATCACACTTGACTGCATTTAACCCTGGTGGTTTGCAAGCCAAGAGATCAAGAGATTAGACTCACAAACCCATTCATAATATCATATAATTGACACTAACACTATAGAGAAGAATGTCCAAAGAAACTATGCGCTTGACTCTGGGAAATGTCAAGCTCATTTAATGCCTTTAGAAGCAGCATTTTGGTTTTCTGCTCTCCATTGTTCCGGTGAACACATGTTATGCAGCACATGTAAAGGTAAAAGGGTTTTACGCCACAGTAGAATCTACTGAAGTTTCTTTGATGTCACAAGAGAACGTTTGTATGCTTCATATGGCATAGAATAATTTTCTATGTTCCTGTGAGGCCGCAAGAGAACTTTTAAGATCCAAATTGTGAGGCAAATATATTTGCAGTAGTATTTATAAAAAATTTAGGACATAAGTAACCTGTTCTTTAAACACATGTACATAGAAAATAAGAGAAATGCTTATTTTTCACAAAACCTTATGCAGATTTATTTATAAACTAGGTTGTCAATAAAATAGTTACAATCAGTCGATTGATTTATGAACAGTGTTTCAAAAGCAGGACAATGCTGCTACTGCCATAGAAGAACCTTTTTAAAATTCTATGTTGTCTGAGTTGTTTAAGTTCTTATGATGCCATAGAAGAATATTTTTAAATTCCTGTTGTTATAGAAGTTTAGTTCTTATGATGTCATAGGAGAACCTTTTTAAATGTATATCTCGTTATAGTCGTTGTTTAACTTCCTATGATTTCATAGGAGAATCTTTTTAAATTCCCCTTGTCATAGAAAAAAGTTGTTTAAGTTCTTATGATGTCATAGGAGAATCTTTTAAGTTCTTATGTTGTCATAGTTGTTTAAGTTCTTATGTTGTCATAGGAGAATCTTTTTAAATTCCTGTTGTCATCGAAATGTTAAGTTCTTACAAACTCATAGAAGAAAGCTTTTAAGTTCTTATGATGTCATAGGAGAACCTTTTTAAGTTCTTATGTTGTCATATTTGTTGTTTAACTTCTTATGATGTCATAGGAGATCCCTTTTAAATTCCTTTTGTCATAAGTTAAGTTCTTATGATGTCATAGGAGAACCTTTTTAGGTTCTTATGTCATAGAAGTTGTTTAAGTTCTTATGATGTCATAGGAGAATCCTTTTAAATTCCTTTTGTCATAAGTTGTTTAAGTTCTTATGACGTCATAGAAAAACCTTTTTAAGTTCTTATGTCATAGGAGAACCTTTTTTTTAATTCCCATGTTGTCATATAAGTTAAGTTCTTATGATGTCATAGGAGAACCTTTTTAAGTTCTTATGATGTCATAGAAGTTGTTTAAGTTCTTACGATGTCATAGGAGAACCTTTTTAAATTCCTATGTTGTCATATAAGTTAAGAATTAACTTACGAACTCATAGAAGAGACCTTTTTAAGTCATAGAACTATGATGTCATAGTTAAGTTCTTATGATGTCACAGGAGAACCTTTTTAAATTTCCCAGATGCAAAAAGAAGAATATTTTAAAGCTTCCTTTGCTACTAAATACTTCAGTAGACCTAATATAATGATCTAAAAAGGTTTATAAGAACATCAGAAACTTAACTGAAAAACATGGAGGCAAAGACCAAATAGAAAATGAACCTTTAAAAAAATAGACTACATGCTTATTCATTTGACATTTTCTGTGTTATTTTGACTCACTTCAAGTCTACGAGAATGTCTTTATGGACTGATGTCCTCCTGCAGATGGGTCCGCTCTTCTGCTCCACTCTATAACAGATGCTGTGGAAACTGACAGTGGCTCCATGTTGCTTCTTCACGAGCTCCATGGCGATGACATTTGACCCAGACATCCCATTTCTGCCCGTCTCCTCAGTGATTTGATCATGTTCAAAGACAGCATTGTCAGTCATCTTCGGGCAGGTTTTCTCCCTTTGAAGACAATATGAAAAAGAGAAGAGATGTGCTTGATTTGTATCCAACTAAGAAGTTTTAGAGTTATGATATTGTCAGAATAACAGTGAAAATATAGACTATATATGACAAAAAAAAAAAAAAAACTAGTTCAGTCTTTCCTCATAATGTTTTAATTGTTATCTGCAGTTTTTGTAAAATGTAACAATTTCCAACTAAAAATTTTTTATCTCCTACACCAAGCGTTTTCAGTGTATATGAGGAAAAAATAAACGTTACAGTGTTGCCTAAATATCACACAAACTTTAATCTACAGTATGAATATAACAAGTGAAAACGTTAGACAGAGATGCTTACCTCCTCACACTGTTGCAGTGACTGCTGGACGTCTAAGCTTTTCTCAGGAGTAACAGATGGGGGGAAAAAATCTAAATCTGACTGTGCTTGAGGCAATGAAGCAGAGATCTTATATAGATGGAGCAGAGGGAGGGATTTGGGCACAGGAATCAGGGTTTAAACCTCCACTGAACATTTTCCTGTCAAATTATTCATACAACAGCCAGACATTTTTTTACACTTAACACTTCTGATGGCCCCTTGTATGTAATATAAAATAGATCTGACAGCAAGTAAACGCAGGCAAAAACAAGTCATGTTTATCCAACAGAGATGTTTCTGGAGAAACTTTATTCACAGCTGCATTACATTTCACAATAAACTGCATATCAATAAAGCAAAGTTAGGTCCATACATAGAGCAGGAAACACTTGCAGTTGTTTTACAGATTGTTCTAGGCAAGATCCATGCACAGTTGTATTAACACTGACTATAATACATTCTGACAGAAATATAGTAACTGAAGAACCGTACATACAGGGAAAAAAAAGCCTCCAATCATACTGGATGTGCTTTTGGATCTTAAAAAGGAAGACATGAAAAAAAAATAGCTGTTAAAAGTCTAAAATGAGAGGAGATGTAAATGAGAATGACAAGAGTGTTCAAGTCAGAATATGAACCGATCCCGCAGACCTGAACACAGATGCTGACTTGCTGAGGTCACATGTGTATGGCTCTACAAATAAAAATCACAGGAAATCAAAGATTATGACAGAAGCCTTTCTGATTAAAAGCTTTAAAGTTACAGCAGAACGGCTGCAAATACAACAATCATGAATGAAATTCACTTTTCTGCTGTAACTTCGAAAAAAGCATACAATCGCATATTCCATAGAGTTAACTGTCCATCATATACATTATATAAATAACATAAAACAAATATCTGGACTTTGCTCTATGCATCGAAGTTAACACCACTGAACTGTACAATCTGAACAAAAATGGTTTGTCTAGTAACACTAAACAAGCACAAGTCACAGTTTAAAACTTCAGTTATAAACCTAAAGTTGAGTTCCTTACTAGAACGACTCAAGCATGTCCAAAAGAATAGATGTTTATGGAAAAGGCACAGAAAAATCATTCATTTATTTGCAAAATGGTCCTCGAGTTGGGTTGCAAATTCCTTCGGTAGGAATATTTCTTAGTGTATCTTTAAAATTGCTGGTTGTTAATCTGGAATAAAGCATGAATGAATATTCACACTATGACCAAGAGACAAAGTTATAGAAATATGTGCTTGCACAAGGAATAGGAGTTCATACTTTAGTATGCACAGCGGTCTAACTCTATAAACATGGGCTTATGAATGTGCACAGCCTGTAGACCACTGAAATGTGCTTTTGCGTGTCATTTAACACTCAAAGACTAGAGTTATGAGGATTACAAAAATAATCAAACCTCCCAAAATCTGAAAGTGCTTAAAATTCCTGTTCTGAAAATTAAATGATTCACAATAACAGTACGGAGAACAGCTGTTGATTCCATTACAGCACACTATTCTAAAACCAGAACTGAGGTAACCAAATAAACGATGGTTAGGAGCTAAACGCGGGAAATTTTCAAGACGAGGATAAACTCAAACCTCACGGTAACTTTAACTCCAACCGTTTCAGAAATTAACAATGCTTGATTTGCATCTCTAGGCAAAATAGCTCTGTATCATTCTGTTGAGTCAGTATCAACTCCACATTAAATGTGGGTTCTGGTTGTAATGGTCTTTTTTGAGGTGATCCTCACAGGATGGATTAGAAGAATATTGCACATTGGTAAATTCAGACTAGGGAGTCACATCTGTGGATCAGTTAAAGCGTCATTGTCTTCTTATATTTGCTTAGGCCCAGCGGCCACTGGAGACAAAGCTGCGACTGAAGGAGAAGCTCACGTCAGAGCTTTTGTGTTTGCCCCAGGCGCCGAACGGCACAACGATGATAGTGCTGTTGTCTTCAGATCCGTATTGAAGCGCCTGAGAGGAACAAAAGAGTGTGACAAGGAAAAAAACGAATAAAGTTATAATGCAAATCTTATGCATGTTTAAACCTGCCGCATTCACAGTAAAGACAAGAATCAATGAAGCTGCGCGAGTAGTTTTATATCACAGTAACAGCAAACATTACATTTAAAGATTTTTTAAGTGTCTTTTTTTGTAAACAATCTAATGAACCAATACTTTACAAATGAAAGGTTCATCTCATTTGATTATTTTCTTTTTATTTGGAACTCTGATAAAAACTAAAAAAAAAAAAAAAAAAAAAAAGGCATAATTTAAAAATTCTGGGAAAAAATTAGCTCATTAAAAAAAATAAATAAATGTTGGATTTTATGAATTACCTGCTCAGATATGCGCTGTGCGGCCTCTTTGGGGTCGTTACATTGGTTAATGATGTTACAGATCTCTTGACTGTTCATGATGAAGTTGATGCCATCAGTGGTGAGAGCCAGAAAAGAGTCATGGACGTGATGCAACTGACAAACAGAGGTAAGACTTAAATCAATACAACTTGAATTAAAAAAATGAACGTAGTAAAATATTTCAATTATATTGGTAAAAAAATTATTAAAACTATTTTAAAATAATTAATTGTATTATATTATTATATTTATTTAAAAAAAAAAAAAATCAAATATGGAGATGAGAGAAACTACAGAAGGACAAACATCACTGCAACACTCCACCAAGCCGGTCTTTAAGGCAGTATGGCCAAACTCACTCCTCTACTCAGTGAAGACACATGAAAACACACTTGGAATTTGCAAAAAAGCACCTAAAGAACTCAGATTGTTAGAAACAAGATTATCTGGTCTGATGAACCTCACTTTCAAGCATCAAGTTTGAAGGAAACCAAACACTGTTCATCTCCTGCAGAGTAGCATCCCAACAGTAAAGTGTGGTGGTAGCAACCTCATGCTGTGGCATGGACTGAAAAACTCGTCAAATTAGAAAGAAAGCTCAATGTACCAAAATATCGAGATAACTTTACTGAAAACCCAGTCCAGAGCATTCAGAACCTCAGGTAGAAGGTTCACCTTCCAACAGGACACTGACTCCAAGCACAAAGCAAGAGTAGTTTATAGACAACTCTGTGAATGTCCTTGAGTGGCCTAGCCACAGCCTGGGCCTGAACGCAATTTAACTATTTCTGGAGAAACCTGAAAATGTGCATCCAAGCTGACAGAGCTTGGAAGGCAAAGAGGTGAGGAGAAGAATGGCAGATAATTGCCAAATGCTGATGTGCAAAGCTTGTTGCATCATACCCAAAAAGACTTGAGGCTGTAAAGGAGCTTCTACTAAGAACTGAGTTAATGTTATGAATACTTATGCAATGTACTTTTTTTTTGTTTAATAAATATTTACAAAGTTGTGATAATTCTGTTTTTGCTTTGTCATTATAGTGTATGGAGTGTAGACTGATGTGAAAAAAAAAAAGTAATTTAAAGCAGTTTAACATCAGGCTGCAACATAAGAAAACATGAAAAAAAAAGAAGTAGGTGTGAATACTTTTGCAAGGCATTGTAAAAATATATATATTCTGCAAATAAAGTAAATAATACCATGGTAAGTTTAATATATATTATGGTAAAGCTACATTTTCAGAACATTTTGAATATGTGTAAGTGAATTTAAAAGAAAAAGCTCTCACTGTAATTCTCTTAGTCTCTGGTTCTGCGATGACACCTGACGTCTTGAGGTCGAAATCTCCAATGCTGCGTGTCATAGCCAGTCGGCCATTAACGTGCGGTTGACCCAAACTATTCCACGTAATAAAACCTCCAGTCTTGCGTATCCTTCAAAAACAAACAAATGGCGATCAAAAGACTTGCACTCAGTGTCTTAATCTGCTCTGAGAAATTAGGCTACCCATACCTCTCTTTTTCATCTTTTCTCTCAGGCGTGTGATCCACGGTGAGTTTGAGGGCTTTCCCTTTGCGGCACAGCATGGCTCGGCTGTCCCCCACGCTGGCCACCACCAGCTCGATCCCATCTCTCAGCAGGGCCACTGTGGCCGTGGTCCCTGCACTCAACAGAGAGGCTGTAACACAGCAGAGAGCAAGGCAGCGTGGTTAGTTTGTGACGCTTTGAAGGTCACAGAAACAGTATAACACCCAATACAGAGCTTGCATCTGTTTTAGCACAATCACACACAGAAACTAAACACATATTTACTCTTAGTCCTGCTCTGAGTTTCTATACTACACAATAATGTGCATATTTATAAGATATGTACATGTTGTTTTGGTAATCAAGAGTCTGATAAAAACAAATGTAAACTGAAACAAAAAAGAGGGAGTTTCCAAAGAAGATGATGTACTGGCGTGGTCAAGGCAAGCAGGTAGCATTGTGCCTTTTTGACTATCTAAGGCACACAAGACACGTGTTAGAAAAGTAAACACCAATGTTTAGGCAAAACATTATGCTTAGCATAGAAAAAAAAGCATTAAACAGCATAAAAGCAATTGATTTTAAGAGGTAAACAGCATTTCTTCACTAAAAAAAAAAAATACTCCCACAGTAAATATCTTGTACTTTTCTCTGACATCACTAAAACTAGCATTATCCATACACAAAAAAAACAAGATTTGAAAAACTAATCAATCATTTTCCAGCAACCAACACATGTGAAGAAGGCAGAGCACAGTAAAGAAGGATAAAGAGAAAGACAGAAAGGAAAGAAAGAGAGAAAGGTCAGGAACCTTCCAAAAGTCCACGCAAGGACCCGCTGGAGCAATCTAACCCTCCGGCCTCCATAAAGGTACCGCAGAGCTGCAGCTCTTATAGGGGTAAGCTGGGTCCGCGGCTGTTGTAAATATAACACGCACACACATAGGGCAAGATTGGACATGTCACGCAGCAGGCCACACTAGCGGGCCGCACACTACATGAATATGATGGACCTGGCATAATCGTATTTATTCTATCACAACAGCATTTAATATCCTTATCAACACAGATGAATTAAAAAAAACTTTTTTTAAACTATGTGTTAATATTGTATACTAAAGGTGGGATTTAAAAGTCATCTTTGATACCATTTCAATTCAAGGTGACGCTATTTAAAATAACTCCTGATGCATCAAATTTTCAGCAACAGGACTGGGTGCAAATCTTTACTATATTAATATGGCTTTTAAGGAGAACAGAAATAAGTATAACTTAAGTTTAACTTAATAAATAAAGTTTGTTAATATCAATTAAAGCAGTTCATTTTTCAGCCCTAAAATACAAATAGAAAAAAACAATGATGAAATTCCAACTTACAACTAATTCCCATTATCAACTAACAAATGTTCTGCCTGCTACATAGCTGAGACCCATTTACTAGTAACTAATTATTGTCCAGTTGCAGAGAAAAGAAGCAAACATTTTCACTAAAATATTAATTTTGATAACACACTTCTTGTTTCATGTCACATTTGACCCTGGACCACAAAACTAGTCATTAGGGTTTATTTTTTTTTTTTTATAAATAAGCTTTCCATTAATATATGGTTTGTTAGGATAGGACAAAATTTTGCTGAGATACAACTATTTGAAAATCAGGAACCTGAGTGTGCAAAAAAAA
>JAHKKF010512357.1:1464-33209 GCA_019740295.1 Labeo calbasu | reverse complement strand
ACACTGCATCAGGTCATGAAGTGCATGTGCCAGGGCATAAACTGCCTTATACACATTATAAGCTGCTCTCAACCCTGAAACATCAGTGTATGGTGTGTCTGTGGCGCTCAGATCCTCATTTCCTGTACACACCTTTTTAATTTGTTCTCCATCTATCTCGGTTTGAAAACTGCACACAAACATGTTCTCCCAGAAGTTCCTCAACATATTATTTTTTGAATCATTGCTGGGACGGAGATGTAACAGAAACTCATGAAGTCCCTGGATCTCCCCACGCCTGATGGCAATGCCCAGTGTGCCCCTTAGGAAGGGCAGGAAATGTGGAGTCTGAAATACGGGTGCAGTGGCCCAAGCTTCACTGGCAATCCACTGTCTGCCTGTCAAGTTTTGCAAAACCACCTCATCCATCAAAGGCAGCAGGTAGGGTAAAGTTGAAAAAACAACCACCACTCTTGCTGTAGAGGACTGAATCACTCCCATTATATGTTGAATATATCTGGGTTTGTTATCATTGGGCAGGATTTCAGAAAAAGCAACACAACCTCCAAACAACTGGATTTCCTGCTTGAAGGACAAAGAAGCATAGATTCCATAGTCATCATCACTGTAGAGGAGACCAACCCATGTCCATCCAAAATGCCTCAAAATCTGAATCATAGCCCGCACTTGGAAGGCATCACTGGGGATTGTTCTGAAAAAAGAGGGGTACTTTGTTTTGTCACTTAAACAGGAGCAGGTGGCGTAGTGACTTATCTAATTAGGGGAAAAAAGAGGAGAGAGAAGAGAGGCATAAGACAGAGAAATTGAAAAAAACAAAGTGCTTATAGGGTATTCATATTTTTTCATCTAGTCTTACTATAGGTACACGAAACAACCCCAGAACACTGGAAATTGCAATGGATGGAGTTGAACTTGGATCCCCCACAATCCCAATGACTGGAGGAGGACCAGTGCAGTTTAGATTGGAGAAGGACTGCTCTGTTCCGCTAGCCAAGGATATGGCAGCCCGGAAGGCCATTCCTAGCATCACACAGTTGTCATAAAGATGGTAACCAAGAGTGATGTTAGGCAGCAAGTTTGGATTCTTATTGATCTCATCTATAGCAAAAGCCATGGTCTGTGCATGCTGGAAGCTTTCCATGTTAAATCTAAGGAAAAACAAGATAAATGTTGATATTAAGAGATACAAAAGCAATAATAACTAAAAGACAGAAAGCATTATTACATTGCAAATACATTTGAGATTACATGTCACTCTAAAGCCCTTATATTCCCATGGTGCACACTTGGCGAAATATACAGATGTCTATAAATACTTTTTTTTAATATAAATACCTACTTTTCACAGTATGGTGGATCTGGCTCTGTTCTGAAGCTCAGCTCTGGGAACACCGTAAATAAGTGAACCTCAAACAGGCCTCCAAGTATAACATCTCCATCCTGGTACACTCCGTTCAGTCTGAAGTGTCCCTGGAGCTGACAAGTATCTGGTCTGAGAATTGAAGCTGCAGAGATATAGTTAAGGGACAGATACAAGCAGATATTTAGGGAGATCCACATCTCTCTGTTCCTGACCCACTCACCCACTTTACTCACTGCTTTATGATAAAGGTAGTGGGGGTGTTGCTTTCAAAGAACAGGTGGTGACAAATAGGCATCCCTTGAAATCAGAACGTCACCTTCCCATCCCTTTATCATTATGTTGGTCATGGTTAGGGTTACTCACCCTCAGGCCATCAAAGATGTAGGTGATTTTTTTTTTCTTCAGCAGAAGAGTAAAGAGTATTTTCAGCGTGGTTCCTGATGATATATTGAGGTATTTTGATGCAAAATGAATGGTCTGTGCAAGAGCATTATTTATCTCATTATTACCTGTAATCCATAGCTTCAGACAAATGGGAATGTCCGATTAATTCTTTCAGACAGTTCGTTTAAATTAACTACTGTAGTTCAAATAACTAATTCATTAGTTTGTTCTACGTAATCATGCAATGACGTATCAGACACAAATAAAGCACCCAATAACAATGTGAAATGAAAATTTTTTACATGTCTAAAGCATATAAAGTGAATGAACTAGTCTTAATCAACACAGTTCAGTTTGGTCAACTGGTTCATCCAGTTCACCATTCTAACTTTTTCCCCCCCTCTCAATTCATCCAGTTCACTAAAACGACAACAGGAGACTACTAGGCTAGAGAGGGACACCAGAAATGGTTCCATACCATTCCAAAGATCTTGGGGAACATGCGTTCGGTTGCCACTTCTCGAATCCTTAATGGCCAGCAGGTCACGGTTCCCCACTCTGTAGTTCACTGCAGTTCAACCGCAGAATGGACAAGTTTTCAGCTCTTCCTTCATACCTTTTATCACCCCAAGTTCTTCAGAGAATGCATTTTATTTCTAGATTTAACTGTGCCAAATCTTTCAAGCAATTTGCTTTTTGTCTTTTCCCTGTACATTAAGGACCCCTTGTGGGTATATGTCCTGTGTTCCATTTACCTTGAAAATTGGAGATTGGTGCTGCAAATGATGTCACACCCTGGTTGACTGTGTCAAAACAAAACTTTGGGTAGCTATAATAAGGTCCTTTAGAAAAGGGGCGTGCTCAAGCATATAACTCCAAAACGAAAAATAGTTGAGCACATGTGACATTTGGTTCTAAATAAGCAAGTAAATTTTTCTTAAAAAGCTTTCAATACCATCGATTTTCCTGTCAACTACCTGTACTGACTGTAAATAATCTTGTCCATTTATGATTTGAGTGCTTACATGCTTGCTAAATAAAACACAACTGCTTTTTATGCATGTGCTTAAAGGTCTTAAAGCACGTGAACCCCGATAACTGCTGCTTGCAGCTGTTATCTAATGATTTTATTTATTTAATGCTATAAAAACAGGGTGAGACGTCATGATTGTGCATTGCAGTTGAATCTGCGGGAGTCAGGGGGAAACGTTGATACTGCTACTTCACCTCTCAATCACTACTGTGCAGACTCTGGCTTGATATCATAAGCGCAAAATGACAGTGGTAATTATTATTATTTTATTTTTTTTAACAAGCTTTGGAAATTACACATTTTTAAAGAATCATTAATTTATTAAATCAAGCATAATATTCATTTAAAAAACAAAACAAAAAAACATTTAGTAACACTTATATATATATAAATACTAACACAATTTATATTGTTATTAATAAGATTATTTGATCCTGACTCCCCCTCTTCCTCTCTGAATGTATGTATGCAGATTTCACAAGGGGTTTAGGTTGGTCACAAGGATTCATTGTGTTGACCAACAGACAGCTGCTCGGCCTAAAAGTGTCTTCTGTGTAAACAGTGCTTCATAGATCATTACTGTTATGTTACCTGTCTTTTTTTCTGGTGCCCCATTTCATAGTCAATTAACAGTTTTCTTGCTGATTAGTTCTCTGATTGTTCACAGGTGTGTTTTCTTTGCCAGTTACCTTTTGTATATTTAAACTCCAGTGTTTTCTGTTTCTTTGTCAAGTCTTGTACATGAATGGTTGTAAATGTCAATGTCCTCAGTTCTGTTTATTGGTATTCTGTTGTTTTACATTATTGTGATGTAAAACTGTGAATTCTGATTTGACTGCCTCTCATCATTTGGAGTTTCATCCTTATAAATAAGCTTTTTGCAATGCTTGCTGTTTTGTTGTAGGCCTAAAATGATTAAAATATAAGTTATCAATTGGTTTGCAATTTATTTTTGCCATTTTATTTGTCCCAATCTTTCTATAAAACAACAGACCTCTTTCTGGTCACTAATGCCAGACTTCTCCACTCAGTGAGTACAACTAAACCCATGTACTGTAAGTTTATTAACAGAATAATAATACAACAGCAAACTAGGAAAATTATTTCTTTTGTGTTTCTCTTCCCATGATGGCTTTTTTAGTGTTTTTCTCTGGATGTAAAAGGATTATATAGCACTTTGGGGCAAATATGGCTACCAGTAGTCCAAAGCTGGAAGCTAGGATGGCAAATATCTCCACAGCTACTGCATACTTCCCTGGTGAGCTTACATATGCTGGAACAAATGCAATCCACACAGCGCAGAAGATCAACATGCTAAAGGTAATGAATTTTGCTTCGTTAAAATGATCTGGAAGGTTTCTTGCCAAGAAAGCTAACAGAAAACTTACTGCTGCCAGAAAGCCAATATAGCCCAGAAGCACTGCGAATCCAGCCACTGAGCCAACAGCACATTCATAGACTATCTTGGAGCTGGCATACTGGTTATTTTTATGGGGTGTTGGAGAAGCATTGGATAGCCATACTATGCATATTGCCACCTGGAGGGCTGTTAGGACCAAAACTGTGCCTCTTTGCTGGGCTGTCCCAAACCATTTCATTGCACCTTTACCCTCTGGTCGAGATGACTTGAATACGGCTATTACCACCATAGTCTTGACCAGGATACTGGAAACGCACAGGACAAAGCTTATACCAAACACAGCATGTCTTAACTGACACGTCCACAATTGCGGCCGGCCAATGAACAGCAGAACACACAAAAAACACAGTTTGAGTGACAACAGCAATAGGAAGCTGAGCTCCGAATTGTTGGCGCGCACTATGGGAGTGTTACGGTGATGAGCAAAGATGGCCATCACAAGAGCACAGATGCAGGTGCCAAGCAGGGAAGCAGAGGTCAGAGAGATGCCCAGAGGATCCTCATATGATAGAAACTCTTCTTGTTTAGGAACACATCGATCCTTATCTGGATTGGACCAGAAATCGTCTGGACATATTGTACACTCATTAGCATCTGTGACAGAGACATAAATTAAAGGAAAAAAAATGAGTCAGAAAAAGAAAAATTAAAATGATATTCAAATTTTTGAATGATAGGAAAAAAAAAGAATAGAAAAATCTCTATAATCTCTATAATCTCATCACCGGTTGTATTAGAAATTTCTCCATCTGCACATGGCAGGCAATCAAAGCAACACACAGGAAGGCCCTTCTTCCTTGCACGTCTGGTTCCTGGGGGGCAGCTCTCACTGCACACAGACCGTGGAGGCTGAAAGAGACATCATCTGTCATGTTTTTGTCATCTATTTTACATGATCATTAATTTGATTAAGATGATTTCATTCATTTATTCTTAGCTTTGACTAGTATTTAGACTATATATTTGGAAAAAAGATGATTAGCATGTAATGTTAATTACTTTTTTTGTCTCAAAGTTCCAGTATAATGCATCCTCATCCAGTGTAAGCACCTTTTCTGTTGCTGCCCCTTCATTTACCACACCAACTGTGCGGACAATGATCGATCCATCAGAGCTCGGCTGCCAGTTCATCACATCATAGATGGCCAGAGCATCTCCGTTCTCATCAAATGACACATGATCCCCAAAGCCTGTGGTGAAGTTCACTTTCTGTAGGTAGTGAACCAGCTGTACAGTTTGTAGACAGGACAGGTGTTATTAATTTTATTTTAATTTTGTGTCTAGTTCTTTGTTTTAATGTGACTTAAATCTGCACTATATATTTGAGCCTTACTTGCCAGGGCTGTAGGTTGGTTATATCTGCACAGCTGTTCCCACTGAATGGTCCTCTCCCCTCCTCACACTGCATCAGGTCATGAAGTGCATGTGCCAGGGCATAAACTGTTTTATACACATTATATGAGGCCCTTAGCTCTGACACATCAGTGTATGCTGTGTCTGTGCTGCTCAGATCCTCTTGCCCTGAACACGTTTTTTCCTCTCTTCCTCCAATGTTGAACCTGCAGTTAAACATGTTCTCCCAGAAGATTCTCACCATATTGTTTCTTTGATCATTGCTAGGACGGAGGTGTAGCAGAAATTCATGAAGTCCTTGGATCTCTCCACGCCTAATGGCAATGCCCAGTGTGCCCCCCAGGAAGGGCAAAAGACGCTGAGTGTGAAATACTGGTGAAGTAGCCCAGGCTTCACTTGCAATCCACTGTCTGTCTGTTACATTCTGCAATACTACTTCATCCATCAAAGGCAACACATATGTTGAAGTGGAGAACACCACTACCACTCTTGCTGTAGAGGCTTGTATCACTTCCACTGTACGCTGAATATCTTTGCGGTTGTTATCTAGAGGCAAGATTTCAGAAAAGGCAACACACCCTCCAAACACCTGCACATCCTGGAGGAAGGAGTAAGCAGCATGGTTGCCATAGTCATCATCACTGTAGACAAGACCAACCCAGGTCCATCCAAAATGTCTTAAAATCTTAATCATTGCCCTCACTTGGAAAGCATCACTGGGGATAGTTCTGAAGAAAGAGGGGTATTTTTTTCTGTTACTCAGACAGGAACAGGTGGCAAAGTAGCTAACCTAATAAGGCAAAAGCAAGAGGAGAGACAAAGGGCAAGAAAAAGAAAGACAGGGCTGCAGGAATATTGTTTACATACAAACATATAATTTTAAGGACTAGAAAGATTCTGCTCCTAATAAAAATTAGTATACAGAAACAAGTAGTGAAAAGTACAGAACATGTGAATACAATGAATACAATTAGTAATTTTATTTCATCTTACTATAGGTACTCGAAATAGCCCCAGAACACTGGAAATCGCAATAGAAGGTGTCGAATTTGAGTCCCCCACAATCCCAATCACTGGAGGAGGGCCAGTGCAATTGAGGTTAGAGAAGGACTCCTCTGTTCCACCAACCAGAGATAAGGCAGCCCGGAATGCCATTCCTAGCATCACACAGTTGTCATAAAGATGGTAACCAAGAGTGATGTTAGGTAGCAGGTTTGGATTCTTATTGATCTCATCTATAGCAAAAACCATAGTTTGTGCCTGCTGGAAACTTGCCATGTCAAATCTAAGAAACGTAGAAGAAATGTTGATAATTAACAGTTCTGAAAAGGTGATAAAAAAAAAAAATAAGCACTGTATAGCTTGTATATCTTTATATAGCTGCACTTATCTACTCCAGACTCACTGCTCACAGTATGGTGGCTCCGGCTCTGTTCTGAAACTCAGCTCTGGAAACACTGTGAGGAAGTGAACCTCAAACAGGCCTCCGAGTATGACATCTCCAGCCTGGTACATTCCATTCAACCTAAAGCGTCCCTGTAGTTGACAGGTACCTGATCTGAGGATCGAAGCTCCAGAAATAAAGTTAAAGGAAAGATACAGGCAGATGATTGGAGTGGTCCACATCTCTCTCATTTTCTGACCCACTCGTTCTTCTCACTAATTTATGATGAAGGTCGTGGGGGTGTTACTTTTACAGAGCAGGCGGTGCCAAGTGCCCATGCTTGGAAAATTAGGGCGTCTATGTTTGATTCCCTTAATTATCCTCTTATTAAATGAGTGTAATTCATTTTAAATTGTTTGCATTTAAGTTTCATCTCATATGTGTATTCTTTAATGTTAGAATACTTGACTTAGTATCTTTATATCTATGTATAGTCCAATATATATAAACAATTATAGGTTGAGTTTACATAAAAGTGTGAACACTTATTTCTGTGAATCAATTTGGTGATGATAGCAGAACAGAAATTGGACAGTTATTAAAAATTACCAGCCAAATTTGCTAAATCTCAGCTAGCTGCACGTGAACACACTCAAGGTGAGTACATTTGATATACACAGTTTTCAGTGTTTGCTCCATATACTTTATGCTCACTTGGATGGTGTCTGCTTGCTTTACATATTGATGCCATATAATGTTGCATAATAACATTATATTTGCTATAGGGTGACATAAATTTAACTTGTGAACTTCATTAAAGGTAAAATGAGTTCTACCTCAAGAAAAATAAAAATTAATAAAATTTAATAAAAAAATAATTAAAATAAAAAATTAATAAAAGCTCATGAATACATTGTTGTACTCTCTCACAGACATTCTCTAAAGTATTGACTTACTGAGACCGCATCTTCTGCTTTTCAATGTCTTTCTCAAAATGTCCTCTAGATGACAGTCATACACCTTTGTTGCTTAAACTTTAACGCTTTGTTTTATATTTCTACTCTAACACATTCTACCAGAAGGATGCTGTAATACAGTATTGCTTCAGGTCCCAGATTTAACAATAAGAAATTTATTGTACAACAGTAAACAAATATAAATCATTTAAATATGTACTTATGAAACCATTCCACTGCTCAAGGTCTGTTTTGGCAGTGATAGGCGAGTAGATTATTTGATGCAAGACTGTTTTGTTTTCTCTTTCTATTTTATCGTGTTTTTATTGCAACGAGTTTGATTCCTGAGTCAAATGCAGAATTCATGTTAAAAGGATGTATAGTCACATCCTGAAATGTAATACATTAAGCTAAACTGCACTAAAATATGTGAGCTTTTTAAATTTAGACTTTGTGAGATAACTGTTAAGTTCATCACAGTGTATTCAAAGTCAATGTTTATTCATAGAGCACTTTTTAAAGACAAAAAGGAGCTGCACATGCATAATCAATTGCAACAGCAAACACATAAAAACAAACATAAGACCAAAACAAATAAAAGCTGCTTTCATACTGTTTTAAATGCCAACAAATAGAAAGGAGTTCCCAAGTGATGCTGTCTGTGAAGAAACTGCAAAGTTTAATCAGTGTTTGAATTGTGTCAAAGCTCTTGGGGGTCCCCCTAACCCACCCCACCCCCCAATAAATAAATAAATAAATACAAATAAAACCTTATAGAAATATGATTAATATTTTTTGTCTTGTCCTTGTTATCATTAAGAAAACCTAATTCTAAAGCTTATTTTACGATGTTCAGTGAATTAGGTGTACCAAACAATCACTAAGCAAAGAAGAATTAAATATCTAGCCAAGGAGTGTGTGATATTGCAAAAGATGATATCTCAATATTTTCTGCATCTGAACTGGCATTTAGATGTGTTTACCCACTGTTTAATGCAGGACATGAATGCATTTAACATGCAGTTACAAATGCATATAATGTTTTGATATTCTAAACCTAAAATGTTGAAAACTACTGATATTTGAAATTATAAAAAAAAAAAAAAAAAATCAAAAGGTTCTTTAAATGTGAAATTAAAACCCCCAGCAGGTGGCAGCAAGTCACTGTTAATAACCGGGTCATTGCGAGTGAATCATCATGCTGTTCAGGGACGGGAAACAGTGCTGTGGCTGTGTTTGGAACTATTTTTGTTGGTGAAATAGAGCTAAAATAAGCAACATGGTGTCTAAAACATAAGTCTCTTAATATTAACTTATAGTTTATTGAACTGTATAAAATCAATATCACATTTGTGATCTTTGCAGAAAAAAATAATAATATAAATATACGTTTTCTGCCCCCATATCTTGAATTTTGTGATCATTCTAAATACATTTTATTAGACTGAATCACCCAGTGAAAGAATGCACTCTTAAATGAGCACAGTCAGTCTTTGTTGCTTATGATGAGGGAATTTGTGAGTTTTAGTCTAAACAAAACTCCGGGTTTCTGAACACCTCTGATTGACCACTGTGTGACACTGCTGCTGGTATCCCTAAACCAGCGCTCACCAACCCTTCTGCCCCAGAAGTAATCCCCATGTCAGCAGTACTTCCTATATGGGGGATTGCTTTTTGGTGTGTGATTCATTGAGCGAGCCGTATAAAACATCAAGTCTGCAATGAATACTAATATTCAAATTATAGTGAAAACACTATTTATTAGCACGGTAACAAGGTCGGCAGTTTAAGACATTAATTTATAAGCACAAAATGCAAGATACTTCTCCACGAAGGCTGAGACACAGCTTAGCTGCAAAATTTAACTTAGAACACGAAACTCTCAATGGTAAAAAAAAAAGATTAATGTAAAAGAACGAAATAAATAAGTTGATGAGACTAGATGGTGGATCTCATAGTTTTAGAGAAGCGGCTGGCGTGCAAGCCAGGGGGCGCTGAAAGAACGCAAAAAGCAGTGGCCAAAGTGATGGAATTCAAAAAGCATGGCTAGAACCAATGACTAAGAGCAATAGCTAAAAGCCCTTACTGGAAGCAATGGCTAAAAAGCAATAGCTAAAAGCTAAAACTAAAAAGCATGGCTAGAAGCGATGGATAAGACCAATAGCTAAAACCAAAATTTTATGGTGTCCTGTGGTTTTAAACTCAGCTTTGGACACCAAAATGGTGTCTTGACCAATTAGATGTTGACTTAACTCGAGATATTGCTATGTTTCTCCTCCCAAAACATAAATCAACAGGTTATCTTATCAGTCACATGGTCCGAATTTTCCCGCTCTTGCAGAGTATAATTTGGACATGACATCTATAACAAGAATACAATACATTTTACAAAGAACTGAATGATAGAAACGTTTAAAGCATGAATTTTCAAATACAAACAAACACAAATATAAACCCTTAAGCTATTAAATAGTTATTAAGAATACATACACAATGAGTAATTCGGACATGATAGTCAAATGTGTGGGTTTTATACATGGTAGGGAGTTATGCAATGGACTGATGTTCATTAATAAGTCCTTTTAAGCATCATTTTGGTGCATATTTATGTAAAAAGGACAGTCTCTGTGTCATTCTGTGAACTAAGGGCATGTCAAGTCTCTAATAAAGATTTTCCTTATGTGATGGTCATGATGTACTGTATCTTTGACTATAAATCTTGGGGTTCTTGCCCCAATCTTCTTCCCAAATTGGGATTATCAATAATTGTGTTCTTTTGTGTTAATGTTGGAAGTTGGTTGGTTAGGCTTACTTCAGGCTGGCTGGCGCCAGGGTATCATTGGCAGATTTATGATGTAGTCTGGTTAGCCTGGGCCTCTTTGTGGAATTTGGCTCTTTGGTTTCAACAATGTTCTGATTGAATCTTCAATTTGTCTGATTCGCTCTGATACCCTACACGGCTGAGGCTGCAGAACCTTCAGTGATGACGGTATCTGCTCCGGATCCTCAGAGGTGATTGGTCGAGACTGCAGAACCTCCTGAGGCGGTCTCGTTCGCGTCAGCTCTGGTCTTGTTCTGGTTACGGCTATGGAGGCCGTCAGTGAACTCTCTGCCTGTCCATTCACGGCTATGGAGGCCGTCAGTGAACTCTCTGCCCGTCCTGTCACAGCTATGGAGGCCGTCATTGAACTCTCTGCCTGTCCTGTCAGGGTTATGGAGGCCATCATTGGACTCTCCACCCATTCTGTCACGGCTATTGAGGCAGTTTATAAACTCTCAGCCCTGTCAGTTGTGCCCACAGAGACTTCTAATAAGCCCACTGCGTTCCCTGCCTCTGTCCTTGTTGCTCTGTCTGTCTCTTCTGTCTCTGTTCTCCCCAGGTCTCAGTCTCTGCCGTGGATTTCTGTTCCATGTAGTTTGTCCTGGTGGCCGTCTGCTCCGCCGTGGTGATCTGTTAAATCCTGGTGGTCTCCTGCTCTGTCTGCCCCGCCATGGTGGTCTCCTGCTCCAGCTTCTCCGCCATAGAGGTCTTCTGCTCTGCCCTGGACGGCTTCTGCTCTGCCTGCTCCACTGTGGAGGTCTTCTGCTCCACCCTAGAGGGCTCCTGCTCCGTCTGCTCCGCCTTGGAGGGGAAATATAATTAATTTTGGTTATATTAAACAGTCAGTCTTATTAATCTATTACTTGTATATATATAGTGCCTATTTGACAATTAGTTTGAACATTTTCTATATAATTAATTTTGATTATATTAAACAGACAGTCTTGTTACCTGTTCTAGAGCAAATTGATTTGGCTTCAGGGGAAAGTTAAGTTTCATATCCTTTTATTTTTATGTTATTAAGTCCTGTACTAAAAAGAGCTCTGCTTTTCTGCTTCTGGCTGAATTGTCTGCTTGTGTGTGTGTGTTTTTCCCCTATTGTGCAAACTTATTATGCTTTATATTGTTGTTCATTTATATATTACTGTTCAATAAATAATATTTCATGTGACTAATATGCCGTATTTGTTACTTTGAAAAGTTTCGTTAATTCTTCATGAGTGAGCCACAAGGACTATTTTTTTTTAATGAAAGGGACTGAAACAAGGATGTTAAAAGAACAAAGATGCTTTCCTCAGTTGACATTCAAATTGATCTTCATGATTTATGGATATAAGATCGACCTGAAGAATGAATGCTGGTATTAGATACAGGTAATAGACTCACTCAAGCCATCTCTCTCATTATACTCTACATAATACAATGAACTTCAATGAAGCAACTCAGATGTTCCTTCTTTCGCAATTCTAAAGAGACATTTTATAATTAGCAATGGAAGCTTGGGTTCATCCGTTAAACTGTCAAACTGAGATTTGAATCCATGGTGGAAGGAAATAGTTCAACACAAAAGGTCATTTTTAAAGACATTCCATTGTTGTCTTTTTTTGTATTTACACACTTATGCCATATATCAATGCAATATCACATAAACATGCAGTTTGACTGTATATCAGCACACTGTGATATTGTTTGATATTGCTTGTATATCTACAAAGCAAACAAAATTGGTAATAAATAATAAATAATATTTATACAAGCAGAATAAACATATAATATTACATATAATTATCAGAGTTTCAGGTGTATTTATTTTTCAATGTGAAAATGTCATGTCAGGCTATTTCTTTTGAGTGGCTCTTCCCATGATGGCTTTTTTAGTGTTTCTTTCTGGATGTAAAAGGATGATGTAGCACTTTGGGGCAAATATGGCCACCAGTAATCCAAAACTGGAAGCCAGTATGGCAAAAATTTCCACAGCCACTGCATATTTCCCTGGTGAGCTCACATATGCTGGAACAAAGGCAATCCACACAGCACAGAAGATCAACATACTGAAGGTAATGAATTTGGCTTCATTAAAATTATCTGGAAGGTTTCTTGCCAGAAAGGCTAACAGGAAGCTTACTGCTGCCAGGAAGCCAATGTATCCCAACAGCATAGAAAAACCAGCCACTGAACCAATAGCACATTCATAGACTATTTTAGAGGTGATATACTGATTGTTTTTATAGGGTGTTGGGGATGCAGTAGTTAACCAGACTGTGCAAATCACAATCTGGAGGGCAGTTAGGGTCATGACTGTCCCTCTTTGTTGAGCTGCTCCAAACCATTTAATTGCATTTTTACCTTCAGGTCGGGATGACTTAAATACGGCTATTACCACCATAGTCTTGACCAGGATGCTGGAGACGCACAGTACAAAGCTTATGCCAAATGCAGCATGTCTTAACTGACACGTCCACAACTGCGGCCGGCCAATAAACAGTAGAACACACAGGAAACACAGTTTGAGTGACAACAGCAGCAGGAAGCTGAGCTCTGAATTGTTGGCGCGTACTACAGGAGTGTTACGATGATGAGAAAAGATGACCATCACAAGAGCACAGATGCAGGTGCCAAACAGGGAGGCAGTGGTCAAAGAGATTCCCAGTGGTTCCTCGTAGGATAAAAACTCTACTTCCTTAGGGACACACTGATCTTTATTTTGATTGGACCAGAACTCATCTTGACATGATGTGCACTCAATAGCGTCTGTGAATAAAACAAAGTTTGAGAGAAAATTCTCTTTCAAGTTATATTAAAATTTTGGAATTGATTTCTACCTGTTGTATTAGAAATCTCTCCATCTCCACATGGCAAGCAGTCAAAACAGCAGATTGGAAGGCCTTTTTTCCTGGCTCTTCTGGTGCCTGGGGGGCAGCTCTCACTGCACACAGAACGTGGTGGCTAAGGGAAACAACATCTGATGTCATTCTTATTAGTAGTGTGTGTGTGTCTCTCTCTCTCTTTGTTTTTAGTACCCATGAGGAAAACAGATGGTAATTCATACAGAAAATTATTTTGAAAATGTAAAAATGCAGAAAGTTTAGCATGAGGGGCAGGTTTAGAGGTAGTGTTAGGGTTATAAAGTACAATTTGTACATTATAAAAATAACTACATCTATGGAATATCCCCATGGAAACCAGTGGTGTGTGTGTGTGTGTGTTGATTCAGTGCATACAAGACTTCATATAACCAGCTCAGGTATGAATATATGCTAAAATATACTTGTAGTTTTAAGAGGATTAAATTAACATGACATTATTTACTTTTTTGTTTTCAAAGTTCCAGAATATTGCATCCTCATCCAGTGTAAGCACCCTTCCTTCTGTAGCCCCTTCATTCACCACACCAACTGTGCTGACCCTTATCGCACCATCTGAATTTGGCTGCCAGTTCATCACATCATAGATGGCCAAAGCATCTCCATTCTTATCAAATGAGACATGGTCCCCAAAACCTGTGGTGAAGTTCACTTTCTGTAGGTAATGGACTACCTGTACAGGTTACAGACAGGACAGGTGTAATATGTATTTTTATATAATGTATAAACATGTATGCCCTTTTTTTTTTTTGCTATACCTGCCAGGGCTGCAGGTTGATTATGTCAGCACAGCTGTTCCGACTGAATGGTCCTCTCCCCTTCTCACACTGCATCAGGTCATGAAGCGCATATGCCAGGGCATAAACTGCTTTATACGCATTATAAGAGGCCCTCAGCTCTGATACATCAGTGTATGGTGTGTCTGTGCTGCTCAGATCTTCTTGCCCTGTACATGCCTTTCTTTTCCCCTCTGCCTCTGTCTTTCTGCCTCCAGTCTCAAAATTGCACCCAAACATGTTCTCCCAAAAGATTCTTATCATATTGTTTTTTGGATTGTTGTCGGGACGAAGGTAATACAAGAATTCACGCAGTCCCTGGATCTCTCCACGCCTGATAGCAATGCCCAGTGTGCCCCCCAGAAAGGGCAGGAGACGCTTAGTGTGAAACACTGGTGAGGTGGCCCAAGCTTCACTTGCAATCCACTGTTTGCCTGTTACATTTTGCAATGCTACCTCATCCATCAATGGTAACAAGTAGGCTTCCGTGGAGAACACCACCACCACTCTGGCTGTAGAGGCCTGAATAACTGCCAAAATATTCTGAATATCTCTGCGGTTATTATCACGAGGTAGCATTTCAGAAAAGTCAACACACCCTCCAAATAGCTGTACATCTTGGTGGAAGGACTGAGAGGCATGGATGCCATAGTCATCATCACTGTAGAGGAGACCAACCCATGTCCATCCAAAATGCCTCAAGATCTGAACCATAGCCCGCACCTGGAAGGCATCACTGGGGATTGTTCTGAAGAAAGAGGGGTACTTTTTTCTGTCACTCAAACAGGAGCAGGTTGCAAAGTAGCTAACCTTATGGAAGATATGCAGATGAGCCGATTAACTCTTCTGTGCATTATGAAATTTTGCACACAATCAATTGAGAAAGAAATATATGCAGTCTTTGAAATTTTACCTAATAAAATGAAATGTAAAATCGAACAATAACAAAACTGTAACAGTACTTTCTTTTAGCTTGAAATTTTTACATTCACACTTACCATAGGCACTCTAAACAGCCCCAGTACACTGGAGATTGCAATTGAGTGAGTAGATCCAGGATCCCCCACTACAGCAATCACTGGTGGAGGGCCAGCACAGTTTAAGTTGGAGAAGGACTCCTCTGTCCCACTAACCAGAGCTGTGGCAGCTCTGAATGCCACTCCCAACTTTACACAGTTGTCATAAAGATAGTAACCAAGAGTGATGTTAGGAAGCAGGTTTGGATTCTTATTGATCTCATCTATTGCAAAGACCATAGTCTGTGCCTGCTGGAAACTTGCCATATCAAACCTATAAAAAAAACAAAAAAACAAGAAAATATATTATATTATTTAATTTAATTAACAGAATCTAATTTTGATGCAGATGTCAAAAAAAAAAAAAAAAAAAAAAACAGCCAAAAAGCTGCTCTAAAAAAAAGAAGAAACAATTATTAATTACAAAACAGTCTTCATAGTTTTCTTAATTTTATCCTTTATAAGTATCATTGTCCAGTCTGGCCCAGACTCACTGCTCACAGTATGGTGGTTCTGGCTCTTTTCTGAAGCTCAGCTCTGGAAACACTGTGAGGAAATGAACTTCAAACAGGCCTCCAATTATAAGATCTCCATCCTGGAACATCCCATTCAACTTGAAGCGTCCCTGGAGCTGACAGATGCCTGAACTGAGGACTGAAGCTGAGATACAGTTAAAGGACAGATATAGGCAGATTTTAAGAGTGATCCACATCTCTATCTCCTTCTACCCACATGAGAATGAGCTAGACATTTATAGTAAAGACTGTGTGGGTGTTGCTTAAAAAAAAAAAAAAAAAAAGGTGGTGCTAAGTTGAACTCCAAGGAAATCAGGAAATGTATCTATTTATTAAATTTTAGTTTGACGAATGGCAGCCTATATATGCCACTTGTTTTTTTTTTGTCTTTACTGTCGCGGCATTACTGATGAGGTCATACAACAGTTCATTAATGGTAAAATTAGCCTGTTTTTTTCTAAAATACAGTCATTTAGCACTGGTGACTATATATGTTGCACATATTATACTGTACAGTATATATGAGACACAAATGGGCAGATGTTTTCCTACCTTTCTAATTTCCCTCTAGATGGCAGTATGTTCCTAGATATTCTTCTAGGCATTTGAGTGTACTTTTACGGTTTTGCATACAGAGCCTGTTGAATCTTTCATTTGATCAGTTTTTCAACAGGCATATACATAATCTTCTAAACATAATATTGAACCAGTTTAACTAATAACTTTTTACAACTATTTTTAAAACTGAATTCTATAATGATTTGCTAATCTGCAACCAAATTTCCTTTCATCATGTTTTTTCCCCTCCTCTAAAACAATTATACACTAAAAAATATCAAGCAAAATCATCAAAATGGTTCATGAATGGCTAACAGTTAGATTTAAGTGAATAGCAGTATTAGTAGCATTATAGTTTTAACACAAATTTGGTACACTACCAGACCAGTTTGTAATATTACATATCAAGTAGGTAGCACAACCCCTATCATCCTCCCCCAGTGTATGCCTTGTATGTGCACTTGATTTTACCGCATAAAAACTGTATAAAACGTATAATAAAATCAATGGGGACACATGGCCATTACATAGTAGGCGTATAGTTTACACAATTATTGGATTATTATGGATTAATTATGGATCCGAGGTGATTGCCATCATTGTATAATGTAATGATCTAACACTATCTCACGACCAATTTCTACGTATTTTACGAGGTGGGTAAACCTATCCCTCACTAAAATCCCATCACTGAAATCGTACGAATTCGTACGAGTGAGGTCATACGAATTCGTACGATTTCAGTGACGGATAGATTTAGGGGTGGGGTTAGGTGTAGGGCATTCGCACAAATTCATATGTATTGTGCAACTCGTAAAATGTGTACCTTTTTTGCTTTTTTGAGTGAGGTCGTATGAATTCATACAAATTAGCCGACATTTGATTGTGATTTCCTGGAAAGCCTGTTATCATGTACACATTAGTTTGAAAGAGTAATGTTTTGATTCATAGTCTTCTCTATATGAATACAGAACTGCCACTGTGTATGGTGTCAGTGTTTCTTTGGCCTACTGTAGTGCTGTAGTTTCAGCTGAATCCAGGTATATGATACCTTATATGCCTTTATCAGCAACATTCTTACCTTGTGTTAGCCTGGGCAACAATAAACATACTGACATGCTACATATGAAGGGGCACTAGAAGTTACATATAATATATTCCTGCTGCATTTAATTATTTGATTGCATGTATTATTTATTTGTCTATTTATTTATTTGTGTTTAATGTCCATGAAAATAGAATACATTAAATCAGTGAACTTAAGAAATAATATACAATCAATCAAAATATTACTAATATGTATATTTTTAAAAATGAATGCAATAAATGTGCTTGTACTTGTTTGTAATGTGTATTGTTTATTTTGTTTATTCAAATGTGACACTGTCAAATAGACATATTAGTAAGAGGTTTTCACAGCATGCAAATCTATTTATTTTGTGTACCTCTTCCCATAATGGCTCTTTTAGTGTTTCTTTCTGGGTGTAATATAATAATGTAGCACTTTGGGGCAAATATGGCCACAAGTAATCCAAAACTGGAAGCCAGGATGGCAAATATCTCTACAGCCACTGCATATTTCCCTGGTGAGCTCACATATGCTGGAACAAATGCAATCCACACAGCACAGAAGATCAACATGCTAAAAGTGATGAACTTTGCTTCATTAAAATTATCTGGAAGGTTTCTTGCCAGAAAGGCTAACAGGAAGCTCACTGCTGCCAACAGTCCAATGTATCCCAGCAGCATAGAAAAACCAGCCACTGAGCCAATGGCACATTCATAGACTATTATAGACCTGATATACTGGCTATTTTTATGGGGCGTTGGAGAGGCGGTTGATAACCAGATTGCACATATCACAACTTGGAGGGCTGTTAGGACCAGGACTGTGCCTCTTTGTTGAGCTGCTCCAAACCATTTCATTGCTCCTTTACCTTCTGGTCGAGATGACTTGAACACAGCTATTACCACCATAGTCTTGACAAGGATGCTGGAGACGCACAGGACAAAGCTTATGCCAAACACAGCATGTCTTAACTGACATGTCCACAGCTGTGGTCGACCAATGAAAAGCAGCACACACAAGAAACACAGTTTAAGTGACATCAGCAGCAGAAAGCTGAGTTCTGAGTTGTTTGAACGTACTACAGGAGTTTTGCGATAATGAGCAAAGATGACCATCACAAGAGCACAGAAGCAGGTGCCAAGCAGGGCCACAGTGGTCAGAGAGATGCCCAGAGGATCCTCATAGGACAGAAATTCCACTTCTTTGGGGATGCAATGATCATTTTCTGGGTTGGACCAGAAATCACTTGGACATGCTATGCACTCAGTGGCATCTTTGCATGTGAAAAAAATAAATAAATAACAATAATAATAATAATAATATTTATATAGGTTAATATTTATACTTAAATATAATTGCTTTAATTTCAGAGTACAATTTTCAAGGATACCACTTAATATTTTTCACCTGTTGTATTAGAAATCTCTCCGTCTGCACAAGGCAAGCAGTCAAAACAGCAGAGAGGAAGGCCCTTCCTTGTGGCTCGTCTGGTTCCTGGGGGGCAGCTCTCACTGCACACAGACCGTTGGGGCTGAAAGAGACAAGCACTGATATGTCTCTATTATGTTTGTATGCTCTGATGGTCTTGGGAATACACTACACTATTATTTATTTACACTTTATTTTGATATTATTGTTTTATTTTCAACATTTAAATAGTCATTTGCACAAATGACAGCATTTAAGATGAAATGATAAGTACTTTGTTTGTTTCAAAGTTCCAGTATATTGCTTCCTCATCCAGTGTAAGCACTTTTCCTGTTGCCGCCCCTTCATTTACAACACCAACTGTGCGGACAATTACTGATCCATCAGAGCTCGGCTGCCAGTTCAGCACATCATAGATGGCCAGAGCATCTCCATTCTTGTCAAATGACACATGATCGCCAAAGCTTGTGGTGAAGTTCACATTCTGTAGGTAGTGAACCAGCTGTACAGTTTATAGACAGGAGAGTTGTTATATGTTTATCTGAAATTTGAATTAATGTAGAGCACAGAGTTTTTGCTTTTCGACATTCAGCTCTTCTATATGCCTAGAAAGAATTTTCACTATACCTGTGGGCCTTACCTGCCAGAGTTTCAGGTTGGTTTTATCAGCACAGCTGTTCCCACTGAATGGTCCTCTCCCCTCCTCACACTGCATCAGGCCATGAAGCGCATGTGCGAGGGCATAAACTGCCTTATAGACATTGTAAGAGGCCCTCAGCTCTGATACATCAGTGTATGGTGTGTCTGTACTGCTCAGATCCTCTTGCCATGAACATATTTTTCCCCCTTCTATGCCTTCAGAGTCAAAATTGCACCCAAACATGTTTTTCCAGAAAATTCTCACCATACTGTTTTGTAAATTGTTGTCAGGACGAAGGCGTAGCAGAAAGTTACCAAGGCCCTGAATCTCTCCTCGACGGATGGCTATACCCAGTGTACCCCCCAAGACAGGCTTAAATCGTCGAGCAAGAAGCACAGGTGAGGTGGCCCAAGCCTCACTAGCAATCCATTGCCTGTCTGTAACATTTTTTAACAGCATATCATCAATCACAGGCAACAAATAGCTCGAAGTGGAAAATACAACCACCACCTTTGCTGTGGAGTCCTGAATCACTCCAACTATGCGTTGTATTTCCTTGTGGTTGTTATCATTGGGCAGTATCTCAGAAAAGGCCACACACCCTCCAAACTGCTGCACATCCTGGTGGAAGGATTGAGCTGCATTAATTCCATAATCGTCATCACTGTAGAGAAGACCAACCCAGGTCCATCCAAAATGCCTCAAAATCTGAATCATAGCCCGCACTTGGAAGGCATCACTGGGGATTGTTCTGAAGAAAGAGGGGTACTTTTTCCTGTCACTCAAACAGGAGCAGGTGGCATAGTAGCTAATCTAATTAGCAGGGATGGAAAGCAGAGACAGAGAGATGAGAGAAAGTGTTATCAGTGCTAAAGCCATTGTGTTACATTACTTATTTGATTGGTTTATTTTTTGGAAGAAATACATTTGTGATAATTCAACACAATGTTTAGCTATTACTGAAAATGTAATTACAGCATAACAGACAACGAATGTGAGATGAACTAATAATGATAAGGGATACATGCAATTATTTACTTACATATATATAGGTTTAAAAATGTATCTCTTACCATAGGCACTCGAAACAGCCCCAGTACACTGGAAATTGCAATAGAATGAGTAGAACCTGGATCACCTATGATTCCAATCACAGGTGGTGGGCCTTTGCAGTTGAGGTCAGACACTGTCTGCTCTGTCCCACTAACCAGAGCTGTAGCACCACGGAATGCCACTCCAAGTCTTAAACAGTTGTCATAGATTTGGTAACCAAGTGTGATGTTAGGCAGCAGGTTGGGATTGTTATTAATCTCACTGATAGCAAAAACCATTGTTTGTGCCTGCTGGAAGCTTGTCATATAGAAGCTGGAGAAGACAACATGAATGAAATCAGATCTTTATAATAACAAAAGTGTATATAATATATATATATATATATAACACATGTATACATTATATATTACATATATATTACATATGCAGTAAATTATGTCATTCCTGTAAAAAAAAGCTCTTTTTTTTTTGATAACTTTTTGCTTCAGTTGGTATGGTCCTGACTCACAGCTCACAGTGTGGTAGTTTTGGCTCCGTTCTAAAGCTCAGCCCTGGGAATGCTTTGAGGTACTGAACCTCAAACAGACCACCAATGAGAAAGTCTCCATCCTGGTACATCCCGTTCAACCTGAAGTGTCCTTGTAGCTGACAAGTACCTGAACTGGCCATCAAAACTACAGAGATACAATTACAAGACAGGAACAAACAAATATGCAGAATTAACCACATCCCTCTCTCTTTATCTGTTTGTCACTCTTCTCTCAGCTCACTAATTTATCATGAAGACTGTGTGTGGCACTTTTTTTTTATAAAGCAGGTGGTGCTCCTGGCCTCTCTGGAAATGAGGACGTCATTTTTGTCATTCTGGGGACCTTCATCCCCACCAAGTATGGCATTGTTAATTAATCATTAGAAAACAGAATATTTAAAACATTTTACATTTAAAATTTTTAAATCTAAAACTAAATTTTGTTACTAACAATTATTATTAGTTTGTATACAGTTTGCACCTTATACATGTGCTGCATGTATTTAGAGATTGTACAGTAGAAAATTAGATTTGAGAGTTTTTTGGGACAAAGACCTCATTTATGAAACCAAATACACAAGTTAAAAAACAAAAAAACAAAAACATAACAACAACAACAACAGTTTTCACAATTAAGTATATACTACAATCTCATAAAATCTTTTCTGGACGTTTTTACACTTAAATGGCTGTTTTACATTGTTGATTGTTTAATCTGCATTTGAAAATTGTCAAAACTGGATTTGTGTGTGAGTAGCTGTTTGGCTGTTCAGAATTTAAATCTAAGAAAAAAATAGTGCTTTTTATGTTTAATGTTTAGAAATTGTATAATTGTATTTGTGCGTTTGTTGAGAAAAATCTGACTCCATATAAATTCTTGACAATCTTTAATCTGACATCTAGATGGCACTTGTGTACTTGAAAAATTTGCCTAATCCTCCTGTGATTATTACAGAAACTGTGAGCATTCTCCATTCTTTCCTTAGTGCTAATTACTAAGATGTGATGTGGCCCGACCCATGAACCAAACAGTATTACTAAAGTAGCTAACTATGCCACCTGCGTGAACTTCTTGAGACCCCAGGGAACTCAAAACAGTTGCAAATTACAAATAATTACAAATAAATTACAAAATGTCAGTATCCTGGACTCCAAGTCAAGACACTGTATATTAAACACATCAACAGATTCTGAATGTCTCAGAGATTATGGGAAAAGTGTCTATCATAACTACATAGAGAAGACAAGTAATATTAGTTTTAATATTAAATAGGCTACTTTAAATCACATGTTGTATTTAGTGCTGCCAATTGATTCAAAAAATGAATGAATGAATCACATTTTTTTCTGAAATTAATCACAATTAATCGTGATATTAAAGTTTTACTCATGACATTAAGTTTTTAAATATACTTTTATATTGCAGCAATTTCACATTCAATCTTGAAATTAGTATAGAAACAACATAAAGACAGCATATTTTTAATATTTGTTATAGGGCATCTTTTTTTATGACTTAAGGCGAGTATCACCAATATCAGTGATTTTTGCCTATAGCCATATCAGCTTTACAGTATAGTTGAGATCTATCAATTTTAACAGTTATTAGACTTAAAAAAAAAAAAAAGAACAAACTTTAATACATTTAAGTGGACTTAAAGTCATTATAATAAATGTCATATTTACCTGTGCCCTTCGGCAAATATAGGAAATATACAGAAATTGAATAAAGTTATCAAACACTAAATTCTAAATTAAATATAAATGAATCTCTAAAGCTACAAAAGTTATTGATTACCTCTTTTTCTCCTTTTCTTCGATTAGCGGATATCACAGCAGCTAGGTTATTTGACTGCAGTTAATTTAAGAGCTGCTGCTGAATGTGACACAGATCTGACACGCTTGCTCATAGTTTCACTGGCACGCTTGCTCATAGTTTCACTGGCGCTTTATGCCACATTCCAGATAAGGCTGGAAGTGGGAACATCTGAGTTCAGTCAATTACACTTCACAGTAACATATTGACCTTATGATGCCGTCATGACACAGTGAAAGCATTTTGTGTTTTTGCAAGCAATGTTTCAAAGTTTTTGTTATTATCTGTATGTGGACATTACAGAAGGCTAACCAGAACACCTAGCAACCACCCAGATGTTGGCTTAGTAATGTATACCAGGGTGCCATACATTGATAAATTAATCAACTACTCACCTAAACATACTTTGTGTGTTTGTTAGAAATGTGCACTATGTGTGTAGTTAACAAACATAACAAACATTGCAAACGGACAGTGATGGAATAAAAAAAAAAAACAGCAAGCACCTTAGTTTTTGTGTGTGTGTGTGTGTGTGTGTTTTGTTTGTTTGTTTCTTTGTTTTGAAGAACAGATCCAAAACAAACAGCGTTAGCTTCTGATAGATTGAAGCAAGCAATAAATACGGTTACAGTCATAACCTAGAGGCGTTCACCTTCAATGGACCTTGCGCTGTGTCAGAACACTTTGGGAATGGCAATACCCACTCCGCCGTGCTGACAAATGCCCGTCTAGTGTGAAATCATGGTGAGCTAAGACTAAAGCACCTGAGAGCCTGGAGTTGTGCTCCACGTGTGCCGGAACCGGCATTAGCTTCAGTCTTTCAGCAGCGCTCTGTGTTGTGTTCGTTTGTGCTCCGTTTTTGTGCTAGTTCGCACAGCTTTCTTTTTGAGCACAATGTTCAAACATAAAGAGAAAACTAAGTCTGTCAGCGAGTCACGTTTTAGATCATGTGTTCCTCCCTGCTCTCGCTACATCACGAGCAGGGATACACACAATCTATGCGTGGCTTGCTTGGGAGTGGAGCACGCAGTGTCGGCTCTCAAGGGAGCCAACTGCCCGCATTGTGAGCGTCTCCCCCTGCGTACGCTTCGCTCCCCGAAGGCTCTCTTTGAGGAGGGAGCCTTCATCAGTGTTCCGCGCGGGTCCGGTCCCGCTTCTGCCGAGGCGAAGCGGTGGCTGCACTCGTGGGGTTCGCAGCTGGATCTGTTGGAGGGAATGGAGACGGGTGACCCCCTATCTCCTTCCTCACCCAGCAGATCCGTTGCCCATTCTGCGGGATCGGAAGCCCGCTCTGCGGTTTCTTCCCCCCGGGGAACGGGCTCGACACTCCACCTATCTTCCTCCGAGGAGGTTGATGTTGAGAGCGTCGATGAGGTTACATCACCTCCGTCTCCCCAGTATGAGGAACTGCTGGAGGTGGTGACTCGTGCCGTGGCCAAGCTCAACATTGATTGGCCCGCCGAGTCACAAGCTGTACCGCAGCGAAGCAAGTTGGATGAACGCTTCCTGCGGTCTATGGCAGCCCTTGTGGCCGCGGAGAGACACCTTTTGTTGACCCTGTCCGACATGAAAGAAAAGGACAGGGTCTTCCTTCTGGACGCCCGGTTGGGCCTTCTGGTCTGTTCGGCGACGCCGTCAACTCGGTCGTCGACAGATACCAGGTGGCCCCTAAACAAGTGGCGGCATTCCAGCGGTTCCTCCAGGACACCACACTAGTGGCTCAAACAACACCAGAGGCCAGTCTTGAGAGACCGGTTCCCTTTGTAGATCATTTGGCAGCGTGAAAACTACTGCCCAATATATCTGCATGGGTCCTGTGTACTGTAGAGCGAGGCTATCGCATTCAGTTCGGCGCTCCTCCGCCGCCGTTCAACAGGGTTTCTCCCACTCTGGTGGGCCCCGAGCAGGGTCTGGTAATGGAAGAGGAAGTAGCTACTCTCCTGAGGAAGGAGGCCATCGAGGTGGTCCCTTCTCACCACAGAGAGTCCGGGTTCTACAGGCGATACTTCATTGTTCCCAAGAAGGATGGGGGCCTGCTCCCCATTTTAGATCTGCGTCTTCTGAATCAATCAAGTCGTGTCTCAGATCAGGTCCGAGAACTGGTTTGTCACGATAGATCTAAAAGACGCATACCTCCATGTCTCCATCCTTCCACATCACAGAAAGTTCCTGATGTTTGCTTTCAGGGGCGAAGCATACCAATATCGGGTTCTTCCGTTCGGCCTAGCACTCTCCCCCCGCACTTTCACGAAGTGTGTGGATGCAGCTCTGGCTCCTTTGCGACTCCAGGGCATCCACATACTCAATTACATCGACGACTGGCTGATTCATCGAGATGTTGTTCTCGCTCACATGAAAGAGTTGGGGTTGAGACTAAACGCCAAGAAAAGTGTGCTTTCTCCATTACGGAGGACCACTTATCTAGGCGTGGTGTGGGATTCGACTACAATGCAGGCATGGCACGGTCTCCTGCACGGATCGAGTCGATCTTCACCGCAGTCACGAGAGTGAAAGAGAGCCGGTCACTCACTGTCAAGCAGTTCCAACAACTGCTGGGTCTCATGGCAGCTGCGTCCAACATGATACCTTTTGGCCTGCTGTACATGAGACCCCTACAGTGGTGGCTCAAGACCAAAGGGTTCTCCCCGAGGGGAAACCCGCTCCACATGATCAAGGGCACGCGGCAATGCCTACGTGCTCTAGACATGTGGAGGAAACCTTGGTTCTTGTCTCAGGGCCCGGTGCTGGGAGCTCCTTGTCGCCGTGTAATGCAAGCAACGGACGCGTCCCTCACCAGGTTGGGAAGTGGTCATGGACGGCCACCCTGCCCGCGGTCTGTGGAGCTGTCACCAACTCACGTGGCACATAAATTGCCTGGAGATGCTGGCCGTGTTTCGGGCTCTAAAACACTTTCTCCCAGACCTGAGAGACCGCCATGTGTTGGTCCGCACCGACAACACAGCGGTGGTCTACTACATCAACCACCAGGGAGGTCTGCGTTCACGCCTCTTGTACAAACTGGCGCACCAGATCCTTGTGTGGTTCCAGGACAAACTCCTCTCACTGAGAGCAGTGCACGTCCTGGGGTATCTCAACTTGGGAGCAGACGTCCTGTCGAGGCAGGGGCCGAGGCCTGGGGAATGGATGCTTCACCCCGAGGTGGTGAAGCAGATTTGGAGAGTGTTTGGCCAGGCTCAGGTGGACCTCTTCTTCTAGAGAGAGTGCGTCAGGACAGGGTGTCCCTTCTTCTAGTAGCCCCGTTCTGGCCGGGCCGAGTTTGGTTCTCGGACCTGATATCCCTCCTCGACGGCTCTCCTTGGGAGATTCCCGTCAGGAGGGATCTCCTCTCACAGGCAGGGGGTTCCATTCTGCACCCCTGGCCGGAGCTGTGGAAGCTTTGGGTGTGGCCTCTGTGGGGGCGCACCTCTTAGCCTCCGGTCTCTCAACCAAGGTTGTTGAGACCATCCTCCAATCTAGAGCTCCCTCCATGAGGAAACTGTACGCCTTGAAGAGGAGGCTCTTCACTTCTTGGTGCGGACACTGCTTGCAAGATCCAGTTAACTGGCCAGTTGGTACAGTGCTGGAGTTCTTGCAGGATCGGCTCTCCGCAGGGTTAACTCACTCCACCTTGAAGGTCTACGTGGCGGCCATTGCAGCCTACTATGCCCCTCTTGGTGGTCGCTTTGTGGGTAAAAAGCCCCTTGTTACACGTTTCCTCCACGGTGCACTGAGGCTGAGGCTTCCTGTACGACCTCGTGTCCCCTCTTGGAACCTGTCTGTGGTGTTAGAGGCTCTCTGTAGGCCTCCTTTCAAGCCTATTGAGGACATCTCTGACCGTAATCTTACTATTAAAACGGTTCTTCTTCTTGCTCTTTACTCCTTTAAGAGAGTTGGGGACCTCCAGGCCCTCTCTGTGGCCCCTTCTTTTCTGGACTTTGCGCCAGGCCTGGCTAAAGCCTTTCTGTACCCTCGTGTGGGGCGAGCACTGAAAAAGCGCAAGAATTGCAATCTCTTCCTCATCGGTAAAGAATAAAGGTACCCTTCCAAAAGACACTCCTTATTCTGAGTTTGCCACCCATTAAGGAAGGGACTGTAACAGAACAACAACGTTCTGAGTCTCCAGCCTGTTACAGGGAAGGCAGCAACAGAAACACCCCTTCTGAGTCTCCCATCCAGTGAGACAATAGCAGATACACCAGTTCTAAGTCTGAGTCCTGGGAAGGAAAAGACTAATAGATCAACCTCATTCTGAGTCTTTGGCCTGCAAAGGTGAGACAATAATAGATACCAAGTCCAAGTCTCCAGCTTTTGAAGCGGCAACAAATACGACCATGTTCTGAGCCTCTTGGCGAGCAAACCTTCACTTCAGGTACTTTTGCTTGTGTGTTCCAAGCTAAGGACCTTTAGCACCTACTCCAGGGCCACATCTGCATCTTCCAGATCTTAGGACCCTTTGGTGCTCCAGGAGATTAGTATCCTACAGTGCTTCATGTTCAAGACTGTCGAAACAGATTCCTGCTCCTTTCTCCACTGTACTGCCACCAGCACAATCAGTGGAAGTCGCTGCCACCACCGGACTGCTCACTCAACCACAGCGAACGTAAATATCACTTCCAAACCTCTTCCAGAGACCTTGGCATTATTGTATATTATCAGTATATTATTTTCTAATTTACATTAGGTATTATATAGCTGACTGCAGTTGATAACAAATCTTACACGCATAATATGATGCATAATAACTTTCTTCACCTTATTTGTTTCAGAGTAGCAACAGTTTATCTCTACAGATAACGTAGCTCTGATATAGCAACACCCAACATAATCACTTGCATTTTATGCATCTTATGTACTTTAATCCTTTTCCATTCATGGTATTCATTTAGTAGTTGTTGATTACTCTTGTCTAACTTTTGGTAATAAAATCTATTTTATTACAACTTGTGTCTTCCTTATGTTGATAATACAGTAAGAGGTTCTGCAAGTTAGAGATCCCACCAATCTTTCTTATGTGACGTACTCATAACCACACATTAATTGACACGTGATTCAAGAATCATAACGTCAGCTGTGACATGAGTACCCATCACTACCCTATGTCACCTCCCTAGGTTGGCGAAAGCAAAATTCTCTACATTAATTGGTGTCCCTGGGTTGGCGAAAGTGAAATTTACTACAGTGCGTCACCTGTTCTTCCCTCGCTGTTGGAAGATCCTTTAGCCGTACTGTCGACCATCCTCGAAGACGAGGATGATGACAATGAGGATGCCATTCTCCCTCCAAATCAGTCCTGTCCGCCGAGTGCGCAGGATGACTAACTACATACCTACTGGTAGTATAATTTGCGTTTGAATATGATACAGTGCTTTAATAGGCTATAGCCTAATACAGCGTGCACTGGCATATTTGTGTGTGCACTTGAAGAGCACACGCTACGAGCACAGTATAACAGCTGACAGGACAGGAAGATTAATTTTACTGACATATGACCTGACAACATCTCATCTGACCGCATTTCACTGATGTTCTACTGAAGCTCCGATAATCACTGGTACCGTTTCTGGGCTCATTTGACGTTAGCACGCACGTCTGAAAAGTCTCCTGTTTGATGTGCTCGTTATTACATTGTAGGTCTATGCAATGCAATTCTTTAGTGGTTGTGGGTGAGGTGGCCAAACCTAGCCCCGCCCCTGTGTTAATTGCGTAAAATATTTTTTTACGCAATTGAAATGAAAAAATTAATCAACTATGTTAACGTGATAATTTTGACACCACTAGTGTCAAGATAAACCTGACAAACAGCTGACCCCCTTACAGGAGATAATCTACCTGGATCTACCCGCATCTCTCAAAACAGGATGCCCTTTGGGTGCGGTCATTTCTAGGAAAGTGGTGACGACGGACGCATCTCCCTCGGGCTGGGGAGTGGTGTTCGAGGGCAGAACAGTGAGAAGAGATTGGTCTTCGGCACTAAGGAAAGAGCACATACAAACTTCACAGATTAGTAAAGAAGCTGATAATGTGGGGCAGTGTGAACCTCACATGTCCCAGGAATAATGAACAGGGGAGTGGATTTGCTGTCCAGAGGGAACCTGCTGTATGAGGAGTAGAGATTTCATCTCCAGGTGGTTTAGATGATTTGCCAGAGATTGGTCGAGCTGCCGTAAATCTCTTTGCAGTCCCCTGCGAAGACTGCTGTCCCCTGTTCTTCTCTTTAGCAGGTGACGATGCACAGTTGGGTCTAGATGCTCTAGCCCACAAATGGCAAGACACGCTTCTGTACGTGTTCCCCTTGTTAAGCCTAAACCAGCATTACGGAGTGTATGAGAATGCGGTTATATGATGATTCTAATAGCACCATACTGGCCAGGGAGACTGTGGGTAGTGGAGATTGCACAGCTGCTCTGTGACCAGCCATGGCCATTACCAGGATGCAGGGATCTTCTCTCTCAAGTGTGGGGCAAGATATTCCACCACTCCCTGCAGAAGTTGTCTCTTTGGGCCTGGTCCGTGAGAGGCTGAATTTAACTCCCTGGGGTTGACGGTCATGCCGGCGTGACCAGCTCTCGTTTTTTAAGATCAGTGCGAAAGACACTAAAAATACTCTGTCGATTTTGGTCACACAAATAAGTGTTATACATCATTAGAAACCATTAAGTATATACTTCTTATTATATTATTATTATTTGTGCACACTCACAATAAAAACGTCCCAGGTTACGTATGTAACCCTGGTTCCCCGAGGGAACGAGACGCTGCATCTGAAAACGCTATGGGAACGCCTACGGCGAGACCACGCTCTGAACACGTGTAATCTGGCCAATCGAAGGGAGAGACGTCACGGGCGGATGACGTAAGCGACCAGTAAGCATAAAAGCGGCGAAGCTGGTGTCAGCTTCAGAGAACGAAGCGAGCGCTCGGAGGGATGCCGGAAGTATGGTTCGAGATGCAGCGTCTTGTTCCCTTGGGGAACCAGGGTTACATACGTAACCTGGGACGTTCCTCTTCAGGAACTTGAGCTGCGTCCGAAAACGCTATGGGACCGAGATGCCAACGCCACCAGATTTCCAAATCCCTGCCTAGAGAAAGCTAGGGCAGGAAGAGAGAAGACCCCGGAGTGGCTCGGACATCTAGGTTGTAAAACCTAACAAAGGTAAGAGGCGTGGACCATCCCGTAGCATTACAGATGTCCTGAATTAGAGCTGAAGATTGACAGGACCCGAGAGGACCCAGCTGGTTTGGTCAGGTTCGGGCTTAATTTATATCATTTTACACGGGCTCGGGCCGGGCACGGGCTTGTGCTCCGGCTTGCGCAATAAATGAGCGGTCATGTAATGCGTTTCCATTAGCGCGAAAAAGATGCGAAAATGGATGTTGAGGAGGTGAAACGGAGGCTTGCCTCTGGCGATTACGTTTTTGCAAAATTTACAAAACTTGCAAAATTAGCCAGATCAGTACTATGCATCCTGGCCAGTAGCAGCAGCAGTGAAAGCGTATTCAGTGCTGCTGGACGCACCATCAGTGAACGCAGGACCGCGCTGAAGCCATCTACCGTGGATTCAATATATTTCCTCCACAAAAACATGTAGCCTAATCTTGGTGAGTAAAGGTTTTTCATTATATAATTATATAACTAAATATTAATTGAGTCTTAAATGCATAATGTAGACAGAGTATATAGGATAATATTGGCATTATTCTTTTATTAAATTTCAGCTGCTATTCACCGTCGCGTTGAGGCCAGATTGTGGAGAGAAGTTGCAAAGCAAATCCTGCGGAGCATTTATCTTAATTTCGTTATTGCCAAATACTCATCTTAATTTAGAATTTATCTTAATTTAATTTGTTAAGAAAGACTAATTTTTATTGGCGCGTTGGCCTAGTGTATGCCTAGGCTTATTCAGAGTGCTGAGATGTTGCGATGTTACAGAGGACTTATTTTATTTCTTTGTTCCAACTTCCAAGCCTAAGTTTGTCATGAATAAATTATGTTAAAACATGTATAAATGACTCATTCTTGACAAAAGGCAAAAGAGCTGTGTGCTTGTGCACATTTGAATAATGACGGGCTGTAAACGGGTTCGGCTTTTAAAAACCTGTCAATCAAAATGTACTTGTCGGGCTCGGGATGAATTCTGATGAAATCGGTCCGACTTACGCCACAGGGCAGCTCTGTGGACATAAGCGTCCAGCGCACAAACTGGACACATACAATTATGCTTCTGCTGGTCAGGCTCCCTGAAGGGGAGCGGTGTAGTGGTAGGGACCTTAGGTACGTACCTCACTCTGGGGTAAAGGAATGCTTTGGCCATACCAGGAGCAAAGTCATGATAGAAGGGGCCACCGAAAGGGCCTGCAGGTCCCCAACCCACTTGAGGGAAGTTAGTACTAAGAGCAGAGCAGTCTTGATGGTGAGAAACCGATCCGAAATCTCCTCTATAAGCTCGAAGGGCGGACTACAGAGGGTCTCAAGCACCACAGCAAGGTCACACGTGGGAACATGAGGTCGTAATGGAGGACTTAGCTTCAGTACGCCGCAGAGGAAATGTGTAACCAGGGGGTCCTTACCCACTGACATGCCACCAAGAGGGGTGTGGTAGCCCGAAATTCCTTCCACGTAAACCTTCAAGGTGGAGTGGGTTAACCCTGTGGAGAAATGAGCCTGCAAGAACTCCAGCACTGTACCAACTGGGCAGTTAACTGGGTCTTGCTGGTGGTCTCCACACCATGAAGTGAAAAGCTTCCACTTCAGGGCGTACAGTTTCCT
>JAHKKF010512355.1:0-12552 GCA_019740295.1 Labeo calbasu | reverse complement strand
TGGATGAATGGCACAACAATGGGCCTCAGGATCTCGTCACGGTATCTCTGTGCGTTCAAAATGCCATCAGTAAAATACACCTGTGTTCGTTGTCCATAACATACGCCTGCCCATACCATAACCCCACCGCCACCATGGGCCACTCGACCCACAACATTGACATCAGCAAACCGCTCACCCACACAACGCCATACACGGTAGAGAAATTAACATTCAATTCACGGGCGACAGCTCTGGTGGACATTCCTGCAGTCGGCATGCCAATTGCACGAAACCCCCTAAACTTGCAACATCTGTGGTATTGTGCTGTGTCATAAAACTGCACATTTTAGAGTGGCCTTTTATTGTGTCCAGCCTAAGGCACACCTGTGCAATAATCATGCTGTCTAATCAGCATCTTAATATGCCACACCTGTGAGGTGGATGGATTATGTCGGCAAAGGAGAAGTGCTCACTAACATAGATTTAGACAGATTTGTGAACAATATTAGAAAGAAACAGGCCTTTTGTGTACATAGAAAAAGTCTTAGATATTTGAGTTCAGCTCATGAAAAATGGGGGCAAAAACAAAAGTGTTGCGTTTATAATTTTTGGTCAGTGTATGTGTAGAGGTACAAAAATCGAATGTAAAATGCATTAAATATAGATGAATCCTTGTTATAGCTACAATCATGAAGTCAAGAGCCATGAACAGTGAGTGTTTTTTTTTTTTTGGAATAGAACACCAACAACAGTTGTGAAGCAGAAACAGCAAACTCAAGTCAGTACTCAAGTGCTGCGTTCTGTGCAGACAACACACAGTTACTGACTTGAGTTCTTTGACATCTCTTGCACTTGAATGGTTTAAAAAATGGCTTGAATGTTTAAACTGGCAAGGTGTATTTGTCAGTTCAAGTGCAAGAAGACGGTGTTTGCCTGCTTTATGAGAGGCGGCTCTGTGTGCATGTGCTGTCCACACAACACAGTACTCAAGCACCGAATTTAGTTCTTTTGGTCTTCTTGCTTTTAAATGATTTAAAATTTCTCGGATTTTTAAATTAGCAAGACTTAAATACACTTGCAAAGGACAAATTTTTGTGCAGATGCACAACTGACCCTTTCATACTGACCCTAGGTAGTTGGTTGAAATCGCTGGGGGGCCCCAAGAGCCATGGACCCCCAGAGTCATCACCACCTTTTCTACACTAGCAACAGCCCTGCTACAAGACTGAGAGTTACACTAAAACATTTTACACATTGTTTGAACTGTTTTTTTAAATATTGTTTTAATTGTATAAAATCACATTGCAAACATGTGAGTACAGATCTAAATAACACAGTAAAACTCAGCGATGTAGTAAATAGAGTCATTTATTTAAAACAGGTTTTGCATGAGACAGATATTTGTTAAATATAAAAAAGACAATTGGTGCAGTTAAGTAACATTATTCTGAATGAGACTTTAGATGTTTTATGATCATGTTTTGTACATTTTGGATCTCAGTCCAATGATTTGTCTAAAACATTAATTTGTGCATTAAGTTTGTGCTTTCTCTTTAATAATGGGTTCACTGCTAAACTGATCTGATCTGAGAGTGTGTCATTGTTCTCTACAGGTTGAGTTATTGTGGAATCACAGATGAAGGTTGTGCTGCTTTGGCTTCAGCTCTGAGATCAAACCCCTCACACCTGACAGAACTGACCCTGACTCTGATTCAGTGACTCTTCTCTCTGATGTACTACAAAATCCTCACTGTAAACTCGAGAAACTGTGGTAAGATCATATATGACAAAATGTAAAGAATATGTAAAGTGAAAAACAAATCAAAATATTGAAAGCAAAACAAATCCAAAAACAAAACAAGTCAGAAAACACAATGAGAAGCCAAAAAAAAGCATATTTTTCGCACATGAAATACTTAGCACTGATTAGACGAGACAAACAGAGATGCACGAAGGGACCAGTTTTGTTTCTTGTACATGTGTTTACGTTAAACCAGTTTTTGTAACCTTTAAATGCATTGTCTGTTTACACTAAGTACTAATAGTCCATCAAGTGCCAATGGTTCATGGTATGTGCTAGACTGCTGCCAGACCAAAAAAAAAAAAAACTCAGTAGAAGAAGTGGGAGAGTAAGGACAGTGAGCTGTGTATCTGATCTGTGTATTAGTGTGAATGCAGCATAAGCTGATACTGTCTATGATGACATCAGCAATAATCAAACAGAAGTGATGAGGGGAAAAAAAAAAAAAAAAAACATAATCATGATTGTCTGATGTTTTCTGCCTGTCTGGTCTAGAGATTCAGAACTTGATCAATTCACTTTGCCTCTTTAGGATGGAGACTCAGGATGTGCTGTATCTGTCGTTGTCCTGGTTGAACGAAGACTCTGAATGTAGGGTATCTCTTTCATCACAGGCTGGAGACACAACGTTGTCTTATCTGTTGCTGCCTCAAAAGCTAGAGACTCAGAGTGTTATCTGTTGACGTCTCTTCCTCACGGGCTACAGACTCGGGACATGCTGTTTCTGTTACTGTCTCATTTTCACAGTTTGGAAACTCAGAATGAATGTATCTGTAGCTGTCTTCCCTGTAATAGGCCACAGGCTCAGAATGTTGGTGATCTGTTTCTGTCCCACCCCTTCAGAACTAAGGATCACAATTTGTTTGGTGTCTGTTACTAGGGATGTGCGGGTCTAGTCGACTAAACGGTACAGCTCCTACTAGTCGACACTGAAAACAATAGTCGACTACACGACAGAAAATAAACATGATTTTATCATTGAAATTGCCATCATTTTAACGTTACATTTAAAACATTTTAAATAACAAGTTAAAATTAAACGTTTGAAAAATAATACATTATTTTTAAAGGTGTATCTGGGCGAAAACTACGTTTTTACCTCAGACCTCGCATGCCCTTATAGGGCCCTTATGACCACGCAAAAGACTAAGGTGTGGGATTATTTTGAATTAGAAGAAATCGGAAAAGTTGTGTAAACGGTGCAATATCAAATTGGTTTACAATAACTCTAAGAAAGTGAAAGTGTTGTCAAGTGAAAGCATATTGTCAAGTATGGTGACCCATACTCGAAATTGGTCCTCTGCATTTAACCCATCACGAGTGCACACACACAGCAGTGAGAAGTGAACACACACGCACACACACCCGGAGCAGTGGGCAGCCATTGCTCCAGCACCCGGGGAGCAATTGGGGGTTCGGTGCCTTGCTCAAGGGCACTTCAGTCATGGTATTGAAGGTGAAAAGAGCACCGTTCATTCACAATCCCCATCCTCAATTCCTGCTGGTGTGGGAAACGGACCAGCGACCTTTGAGTTACAAGCCCAACTCTCTTACCATCAGGCCATGATTGCCCCCTCTACTGGAGGGATGCATAACAGGCTCGTCGTAGGTGTTAGCTTAGAGGCTAGTCAACGCCGGCAAATGTCAATTACGGCATTCGCTACAACCTGCCGCCTCTGCAATCCCGTCCGTGCCGTCTGTTCATCTAAACGAAGACCCACTTTGGTGGTGGCGTGGGATGTCCAGGCACTTTCTAAAAATTCTATCGGCTTGCTTTTCGTTTATATCTGCGTGCCTGCGGCCTCAGTTCCTGCTGAGTGCCTTTTTCGTAGTTCACTAGACCATGATGAAAATTTCTAAACAAAAACGCATGATCTTGTGTAAGTAAAATGGACATCATTGCATTGATTTGTTTTTAAACGACATAGCCTGCATAATGTAAGTTTTTAAAAGCTGTTTTAATGCTATTCCATGATAAACGTTTCTATTGTTTTTGACTTGTGTTTTAATATGTTGTCTAACGTTATATAAAGATGAATAATTCTGTCAGGCTATTGATTGATTTTAGATTGTTCTGTATTTCCCCAGCTGATTTGAATAAATAAGCCATGCAGTGGCTGACGTTTAGCGTATGCTCTTCTTTTGTGTCCTTTTTAACGACCGCTTAAAATTAAACGATGACAACGTACGGCTTACGGCAACCGGAATTCATTGAGGGATTTGACAGTGTGATTTATAGATAAGTATTTCAAATGCAGGCTATTATATACATGCACATACATAGTTTTTTTTTTGTTTTTTTTTTTACCATCTTTTGGGGATATCTTGCTTTTAGACTAGTCGACTGGTTGGATACAAAACTTTTGTTTAATCGAATTAGTCGTTGCGCAGATCCCTATCTGTTACCATCTCTCTGGATGGGAGACTCAGAACCTGAATGTATCTGTTACATTCTCAGAATTCAACAAGGAGTGTCTGTTGAAAGGGTACCTTTCTCTCTTTCCGATGAGGAAGAGATTGCAATTTGGTGCTTCTCCATTTCCGTGCTGTGATTGGCTGTTTCCAACAGAACGGGGGTTCTTTGCTGCAGCCTGGAATAAACTGCTGGTTTCATCTGACCAGAGGAGAACTGTCCCCCCGACTGAATTCAGTGAATTCAGAACTGACTTTAACTGAAAATTAAGTGTTTACTGTTGCTCCTTTGCATTATTGACGCACTAGTTTCCTTTTTAATACTGTAAAGCTGCTTTGACAATCTGTATTGTTGAAAACACTATATAAATAAAGGTGACTTGACTTGATCTTCTTTCCTTGTGTGGAACTTATTTGCATAATCCAAACACACAGCTGAAAAAGTGTCAGTGAAGTTTTAACAATGCATTACTCACTTACCAAACCACAATGAGAATACCTTTGGCAGTGTTACAAACGCATTAAACCATGCGTAATCTAAACATGATGGAAAAAATTGAACTGTCATGCATGTATTCGTCTATTAACTGCTGAGTTTGTGCAGGTCGCACTATACAAAGCTGTTGTAGAGAATACGTATTCTTCTAAGTATGAGATGGGTATATTGTAGTTTGCATCAGTTTAAGATTTGAAAACATAGTTATGAATGAATCTGGATGTTTGTTTTTGTTTTTTGTTTGACTTCTTCTTGTCCTAACATTTTTATCTGGTGGTGTTGGACAGTTTGCTTATGTTAGTCCACCAAGATTCAGTCAAAATGTAGCAAACCTTTGTATACTGTTCTGGTCGGAGAGGGGCCCCGCCATAAACTGGGCCCTGGAATATGCTGTTCACCACACACACACACACACACACACACACACACACAAACACACAGCGTATTAGTATAGATCATAATAATAGTATATAACTCAGCTATGTAGTGAATAGTGTTATTAATAAAACAGAATTGCATAAATGCCTATACAAAAGACAGACATTTTGCTTCAAAATATAGAGAGTGCATTTTTGTGCTCTGATATTTTACATCTCAGTCCAGCGATCAACAAACATGTTGATTTGTGCTTTAAGTTAGTACTTTTTTAAATAATGGATTTACTGCTAAACTGATCTGATCTGAACTGAGTGAAGAGTGTGTCATTGTTCTCTACAGGTTGTATAAATGAGACCAAACCCCTCACACCTGAGAGAACTGAATCTGACTGACAATAAACTAGGAGATTCTGGAGTCACGCTGCTGTCTGCTGTACTGGAAGATCCTCACTGTAAACTGAAGATATTGGGGTAGGATCTCTGATAGTCACATGTGTTAGTCCACAGTAAAACATGTCCTTTAATGTCATTTTTAAGACTAAACTCAGCATGTAAAAAATGTTCAGTAAACACACAATCTCGGCACAAATGACTCTGATGACTAAAGATGAAGTTCATTTCATTCATCTCTATTACATCTCATGACCTCCTGCTCTTGTTTTTGGACTTGCCGCTCCCATGACCCCCTTCAACAGGATACAATAACAGCCTTGTTATACGGGACTCTTTCACTTATTCTGAGGTATTTAGCATTGAGTGCTCTTCTCAATGCTCTCTTGAATTCTTCAAGGTAGTCATTCCAGGTTGATTGGCCCTTTTGGCCGCCCTGATGGACTGACTTTGCGGTCCAACAGTACAGTGCTCCCCTCGCTTACCTATGAGCCTGCCGCTCCTAGACTGAGCTCATGAGTCCTCCTCTCAATCTGCTTTCAGAGCTCTGTACGCAGCTTGAAAGGCCTCCTCATTCTCCCTGCTAGGGACTTCATGGTTGAGTTTAGCAGTGCTCCCCTCACTGTGGGAGGGTCATCCATGAGCCTGCTGCTCCCAGATTGAGTATATAAGTTCTCCTCCTGTTCTGATGGCTAATAACTCTGCTCCTTGAGTGTCATGTGCAGCCAAAGCTGTGCTTATAGGCTTGGCAGTACTCCCCTCACTGCGGGAGGGTCAGCTATGAGCCTGCCACTCCCAGAGTGGACATGCAAGTTTTCCTCTCAATCTGAGAGGGGCTGTGTGCACAGTCACACCAGGTTGTTAGGCCATCTACTGCTTCCTTGGTGGGATGCTCTTATGGTTGAGCTTAGCAGTGCTCCTCTCACTGCAGGAAGGTCTTCCATGAGCCTGCTGTTCCTGGATGGAGCACATGTGTTCTCTGAGTCTAAGAGCAAAGAACTTAACTCCTGGAGCTCCATGTGCAGTCAAGGCTGCCCTGATGAGATTGGCAGTGCTTCTCTCACTGTGGGAGGGCCACCTATGAGCCTGCTGCTCCCAGAGTGGGCAAGTGAGTTCTCCTCTCGATCTGGGAGCCAAGGACTCCGCTCAAGAAGCTCAGTGCACAGTCGAACGGAGTTGTTAGGCCATCTTTTGCTTCTCTGTTAGGCTGTTCTTATTGCTGAGATTGACAGTGCTCCCCTCACTCTCAAGAGTCGCCTATGAGCATGCCACTCCCAGGGTGAGTGTCTGAGTCCTCCTCTCATCTCTGAGAGCTGACTCCTCTGCTCCCTGGACCTCCATGAGGCAACCATACTAGGTGGATTAGGCCTAGCTGGCCACACTGATGATCGCCTCTGTGTTTGAGCTTAGTATTGCTCCTCTCATTACAGGGTCACTTTTGAGCATGCTGCCCTGGAGTTTCCATCATGTGACTCCCCTTATGGTTGAGTTGGCAGTGCTCCCCTCAATTGGAGGGTCTCTTATGAGTACGCCACACCCAGAACCCCATCATGTGCCTCTCCAAGCATGTGAGTTCTCTTCACACTCTGAGAACTAAGTACTTGGCCCCCTTGAGCCTGTGAAGCAGTCATACGAGGTTGCTAGGCCTTCCTTTTGGCCCCCTATGGACTGTGCCCCCTCCATGGCTTGATGGGTCATCCTGAGCATGTTACTCTCAGAAGTTGTGTTATGCCAATTTGCATGAGACTAATATTATCACAGGACCTTGGTGTTTGGCAAAATATGGTAGGTGTTGCGTGCCCAGAGATGGTGCAACAGGTATAAATTCTACGCACGACTTAAAGCGCGTTGTACGTCCAGCCTAGTCCTACAACCGGGTGTACATCCAACTGGTGCAAACAGCCACAGAGCTCCATGATCCATTTTTATGGTAAGTGCACATGCTGAGCATCCTGTGCACTTTCTTAACTCCGTATGTAAAGGGTCACACGCTGCCAGCATTGTACCCTTTTGCCGTTGTGGTTCAGACCCTGGTTCTTTCCTTGGGTCCCATTTTAGACGTGTATCTTCAGTGATACCATGTTAAACATTTCCCGCTTAGACTGGGCTGCTTTTGAAATTTGCCGCATTTTTTTCTCTGTATAGTGTTGCTATGGCAACTAGTAAACGCCGTAAATTTGGTTACGCTAGCGTGTGTGGAAATATTTAAACCACGCGTGTTACATCTAACCCTGCGTTAGTTTGTGCCCCGCTCACCCCTAGTTCCTGGAATTTTCCCTTTCACCTATTGCTTACGGAGACTGTGCCTCTGGCAGACAGGTCAGTCGGCTACCTTGTAGCCTCCCTGAGAGAGTTAGAGGTTGATGTATGGATTCCTCGTAGGTGACAGGCCAGGGTCTGGTAATATGGTTAAACCTAGATGCCATGTTCCTTAAAGGAATCACATAGTTACCTGATTCCAAGCCTTTGAGCTCTTTGGGCCTTGATTTGCTTACCTTTAACAGGTAAGTTATTTGGGTATGTAGCTTGTTGCTTCCATGTATTTTTCTAGCACTTTTTGTATAATACACGTGGTGTTGCACCTTTTTCTGATATTAGAGTTGTTTAGTCTGTGTAAATAGAATGAAACAGGCTTTAAAGGGAGTAAAGAGTTTTGCGCATCAACATGCATAAATCTCATTCTATCAGCAGCAGTATGTGGCAATACTTGTCATTATATCTCCTCTCCTGCTCTGAGACCAGAGTCAGTAAACTACAGACACTTCAACTACAATTCAAATTGTGTCATTGTTCTCTACAGGTTGAGGGATGGTTAGGGTTAGGGTTGGTGGTGTCACAGATGAAGGTTGTGCTGCTCTGGCTTCAGCTCTGAGATCGAACCCCTCACACCTGGCAGAACTGAATCTGACTGGAAATGAACTACAAGATGTAGGAGAGAAGTTATTCTCTGGTCTGAAGGATGGTCCACACTGTAAACTGGAAAGACTATACTATTGTGAGTATATTCAAAGCATCTAAATGAACAGGTCCCATATGTGTGTAACTGGAGGAGAATATAAGATAATTGTTCACCTCCACATTTGTCTCTGTTCTTAAAACTGTGCAGTAAGACTTTAATTCTGTGATGTGACCCATGAATGACCTTTGAATATATGGAAATCTCTTCCAGTGTCTCTGTGTGTAAATGATAAAGAGAGAAAGTTGTTGATAATTAACTTATTAATCAAATCAAAGCAAAATGTATTTTTAAAGCATGGTAAAACAACAGTAGTTGACCACTGTGCTGTACAAAACCATACTAAACGTACAAAGAAACGTTATGATCTAATTATTGCAGCCGAACAATGATTTGTCGGATTTGAATAATGAAAATGTGTTAGTGTGTTATGTGTAAGAGAGGTTAAAGAGATGGGTCTTTAATCTAGATTTAAACTGACAAGAGTGTGTCTGCCTCCCGAACAGTGTTGGGTAGATTGTTCCAGAGTTTGAATAAAAAAAAAAAAATAAAAAAAAAAGGATCTGCTCCCCGCAGTTGATTTTTTTTTTTTTATTATTCTAGGTATTATCAAATTCCCAGAGTTTTGAGATCACATCGAATGTGAAAGACTATAATGCGATTATGTTATTATTACATACATTCATTATCAATCTCGGCTGTGTCAAATTCAGTCCCAACAGAGGCAGCCTTCTTAATAAGTTTGTTATCTCCCGTGCAGGCACCCTCTCCCCAGCATGCTACAGCAAAGAACAGAGTGCTGGTCACCGCTGTCCGGTAGATGCTGCACAGTAGGGGGCGGCAGATGTTGAATGACTTCAGCCTCCTTAAGAAATAAAGTCGGCTCTGACCCATCTCGTTCAGCTTGTTGTCGAGCTGCACACCGGTGTATCGGTGGCTGGAGACCATCTCCACCTTGATGCCCTGGATGGTGATCGGAGTTGATTGTGTCCTCTTCCTTCTAAACTCCACAACCATCTGATTTTGTTTTGTGATAGTTCTTTGATAGTAACATGATTAGGGTTACACCGCTGTTTTTTTTTTCTTTTCAGTTTGTTAAGATTTTTACCAACTCAAAGTCTCTCCTGAGCCACGGCACAAAGGAAAAAAATGTAACCAACAAATAGTTTTAATAAATGATTGAAATAGTTTTCGGTGCAAAGTGAAGAGTTTTAAATCATTATGTGAGGCTCACTGCTGCATACTTAAAATCTTTCAGTCATTCAGCAGTTCTTCTTTAAAAAAAAAAAGAAAAATAGCATTCCCGCTTCTTCAGGAGACAGAGACGCCCTCTCTTCACTAATGTTGTCCCCAGGACAAAAATAATTGTTTCTGTTTGTTTCCATTGATTTACGTGATCTGATTAGCATTAGCTGTTTCTAGCCGTGTCTGATTGTGTTTTCTCTTCTGCGATTGCTGTTCTGATTCTTGGGAAGTTCATTCACCGCTCACGTGTCACTCAAATACACGTTCATGACCCGCCCTGTCACCAACGACGAATGTGCATTACACTGCAGAAAAAGATTTATAGGGATGAAACGTGAAGCTAATAAACACGCGACTACAACAATATTTGATTTGTACGTACTTTTCATGCCTATTTTTATAACAACGCAGTGTGTTTACATGAGAAATGCTAAGCAGGTGTAGCGATTAGCTTGATATGAAAGGCTATAAATAACATATTTCTGCAACATTATAAAACCAAAACCCTCATTAGATCACAACCGGAAGTTATTACAAACAGCCATTGGTGGTTTAAAGTGAGTTATGAATAAAAGCTGACTTTGATGAAATTAACCCCTTAGGTATCAACATATGGTACCGAACGGCAATATATTTTTTGATATTTGATGGTAACAAGGCAATTCTTTACATTGGTTGCTGGTCTGTTATAGGATTGTTTTTTTTTTGTTTGTTTGTTTTTAAAGCTTTAAGTGGCCTTGCGCCATCTTATCTTTCAGATTTGTTACATTTCTACTCACCATCTAGATCAGTCAGGTCCTCTGAACAGAAATTCATGATCCTAGTTTGAGGCGTAAATTGCAGGGGGACAGCACCTTTGCAATGTTGACCTCGAAGCTCTGGAACAGTTTGCCTTTGCACATTTAAGCTGCCTCTACACTGTTAAAAAGTCTTGTTTTCTCCCAGGCTATATTGCAGGTTGCTGCCCAGTGATTTTTATGTTGGAACCTACTTGTTTTCGTGTTGAGTAGCCAGATGTCTGTGTTGTATAATAGACATGTGTGTCGTCATTTTGTTGTTTCTGTATGTTTTACAGTCTGTATAGCACATTTTTCAACATGTTGTTTTTAATTGTGCTTTATAAATAAATTGCCTTGTCTTTCCTCAGGATCAGCTGATGGTGAGTAAGGAGCCGCTACAGAGACGTCACAGTCACACAATCAACACAGACTGAACACACAGAGACACACAGCATCACACTCTCATGTGTGTCGTGTTTCACTGTCTTGTTTTATAATGGACCATGAAACTGAGTGCAGAAAATGAGAAGTTTGGAATCGTTTTGGATTCACTAGATATTGACTACAATGTAGATGCTGTAACGTTCAATACACTACAAACAAGTAATGGTGAGTGATCAAACTAAAACCTCCCATTTTACTTAACATAGACGCAGTGTAAATAAGAGGTTTACTGTGCAATACGGATAGCTTTGATTATAATGGGAGAATGAGATTCATTTTTCAATATAATCTTTGATAAATTTGAATATTTTTTTTAGGTATATTTGCTATTTAAATTACTTTTTTATATTAAAAGTTTTGAGCAAATTTCAATTAAATCAAGAGTCTGCTGATGAGATATTGCAAAATGTTTCTATCAACAGATCACTGTAGATTTCACTGTTATTTTCATATTTATACATTGTGATCTTTAACTCGTTTTTTTTTGTTTTGTTTTGCTTTTTCCTCCTGCTTCTGAACAGTTATTTGCTAGCGGCTGTGTTGACACACATATTTATTTTTATAAGGCTCTGATAATTTTTTATATAACTTTCGTTGTGATTATAAACAAACTGACAAAGTTCTTAAATGTTTTCCAATGTCTGTTATTGTACTGGTCAAAAATTCAGTGTCTCATGAATAAAGTTCCTCATTTACTATCATTAACAATGAGTGATTTTGATAAGTTGATGTATTTTAAGTGAAATTCTACAAACTTTACTGGCAAATGATACATTTACAAGAAAATCCAACTTTTGGATTTTCAGTGATATGCTTACTGTATACAGTAGTCAGCATTTGAAGAGGATCAAAACCTTTCATCAAAGTTGTCCTAAAACCAAAACAATACCTGTTCTTGTCTTAGGACAACTTTAATGAACTGTTTTGATCCACTTTTAAATGCTGACTACTGTATATCCTGAGCTGCTGAGTGTCTCAGGCGTAGATTTAACATAGATCGTCATAATTGTGTATTTTAAAATTCATAAATAGATAATTTATTGCTTATACAGTACATATCCCTTTTCTGGTATAATATGTACAATTTGCTAAAAATTAATTTAACTATAAATAATAAAAACTCTTGGCACAATAATATATATATATATATATATATATATATATATATATAGTGCACAGCATAAATGAGTAACAAATTCAGCAGTTACTCTTTACTAGATGACATGTTAGGGTTCTTTGGAGATATAATGTTCCAACAAACCTGCTTGATCAATTACTAAAGAATGTCAGAATTATTTAGGGAAAATAAAAGTAAAAAAATTTCTTTTTAAAGTGCTAAAATGTTGTGTTGCAAAAATGAGTACACGCTCCTGAAAGTTACTAAATTAAAAAAAAAAAAAAAATCTAGTGTAGGTTTAAGGCAATTTTTGAACAACAGGTAAGTATATTGAACCAAAACATTTAAAGACAAGTAATTTCCTGACAATTAAAAACAATTAAAGACATTCAAAACAATGGACTTGTGACAAGGGTCCTGAAATAATCAGGGCCCGTATTCACAACACATCTTAAGGCTAAAAGTTGCTCATAACTTGCTGATTTAGGAGAAAATCTTAAAAATACGCATCCGCAAGTTCAATGAAAACAATGATATAATCAAGGGAAGATTT
>JAHKKF010512354.1:18509-33432 GCA_019740295.1 Labeo calbasu | reverse complement strand
GTAATAGTTGCATATGAGTCCCTCAGTTGTCCTCAATGTGAAAAGATGGATCTCAAAATCATACAGTCATTGTTGGAGAGGGTTCAAATACACAAAAAACCAAAGAATTTGTGGGACCTGAAGGATTTTTTTTAAGAACAGTGGGCAGTTTTACTGTTTAGTACAAACAAGGGACTCATGAACAACTATTACTGAACAAAAAAACAGCTGTGGATCATTCAGGTAACAACACAGTATTAAGAATCAAGCGTATATGAACTTTTGAACGGGGTCATTTTTCTAAATTCAACTATTATTTTTTGTTGTGGACTATATGTAAATGTCTTCTATGTGCAATATCTTACTCAGGTCAGTAATAAATAAAAAATAACATGCATTTTGCATGACCCCTCTTATTTTGGTAAAATAATTAACATTTTGCACATTCTGCAAGGTGTATGTAAACTTTCGACCTCAACTGTATGTGAACTGTGTCGTGCTCATCAGGCGATTTTCTGGAGTCTGTAGCAAGTCCACATCAAGTGCACTGTTCATGAATGAGCCAGATAAGGTTAGGAAATTCTCTGAATGAGTCTGTTTCTGTTTCAGGAAAGCAGCCTAAAGATGGAAAAAAGCCAGAGCCTTGCAAACCCATTCTTAAAGTAGAGTACAAGACCACAAGAGCAGGGTAAGTGCTTACCTGCAGCAATACATTTTTGCTTTTCCTTCTGCAAAGACCATCTTAGACCATGATGAATGGTGGTCGAAGCTGTTTTTTCTGGTTTGTGCTGGTCAAGCTGGTAAACCAGCATATCCTTAGTGTTCATAAATGAAACCTTTCTAATCTGGAAGTAAATAAAAAGTTTTAATGTAAAATAAATACCAAGTATGCTTAAGATTCTGCATGATTTCTAGGTCAGCCAAGTAAACAAACTTGTAGAGTTCATGCAGCTCAAGTGCTTTTTTTTGTTAAAGGAAAAGGCATTCTCACTTAGATTGTTAAGCAGATAATATAATTTGAGAAAAATACAAGCACAAACTTTCTGACTTTTGAAGTGCACTGTACAGTATATGTTTGTGTTCTGCACAGGGATCCGTTTATGATCTTCTCTGGTGGTTTGTCGTATGACACTGTTGGTCGACGGCCATGCTTGACAGTAATGCATGGAAAGAGCACGGCAGTACTGGAGATGGATTATCCCATTGTAGATTTCCTCACGCTGTGTGAAACGCCATATCCTAATGGTACGTAGGTCGATTTACTCATTAAAAGCACCTGCTGTCCAATATTGTTGCAATAAGTACTCAGTCTTTTTATCTCATGCCGCTTCCTCTCTTTTCTTTTTCCGCTGACATTTGAACCTTTGTTTTGTTGGGTTGTTCTATTCCTTCATGTTCTTTGTAGATGAGCTTGAGCTCTCCCGGTGGAACTGCTGCCTAGTAATTACATTTTACATTTCTTTTTTTAAAGCTCCCTCTATTCATAACATCCAGTTCTGTGACTGCATTCGTTTATTATTGCCGTACCCATTTGAATAATTTATCACTTTGGTGGCTATTTATGAATAGTAAGTGTTTTCTTTCTTTCTGCTGGCAGCTGTAACAAAAGCTGATGGGACTTCAGTTTGTTAATAGTCTGTCAATAGTTTACTGGTGTGAAAAAGAGAACATAAAATGTACTTATTAGCAGCTCTTTGAAATACTTGATTCCGATTGGCCAGTCTCTCATTTTTTTTTCTAAAATGTCTTTCAGAACTACATTTCAGCATTCCTCTTGAGCATTACCTATATAAAGATGAAAGAGAGGAGTTTGAGGTCATTTTTTTTTAAAGAAATGAATACATTTATTAAACAAGTATGCCTAACATTTAAAACAAAAAAGTGACAGTAAGCACACTGATAATGTTACATAAGATTTATATTTCAAATAAATGCTGTTCTTCTAAACTTGCTTTCTACGTTCTTAGTGAAAATCTAAGATTGGGGTTTTAACATTTTATGGTAACGAGTGACAAGCTGACTGTACTTTATCCCTTACATAATACCCTGATCCTATCACTTGTGTAGCTTATGCATGGTGCTGGTTTAAAAAACAATTGTTTTTCTTGCTATTCATCTTGCTTTTACAGAAATAAAGATAATCATGCACTTGTTCTTGCCTAAACACTGCATCTGTGTTCATACATCTGCATTAAAGGCTTAGCCGTTTTGTTTAGAGTTTGTATTAAGCCAGACTGAAAAGCAGTGATAAACGCAGGAGGAATGGGAACTGTGTTTACAGTGCTGCTTGCATAACAGTGCCTGGCTCTGTATGTTGATTAAGCTATATTTGAAATGAGACATCTTTGGTTCTGACTCATTATTGAGGCATTTGGGAGGTTCAAACTTGTGCAGTGACGTCGCCAATCATAACTGTAATGGACCAGGCCACTTATTGTGATGATACAAACTTTATTGTAAGTGTTGGTTCCAAACTGGGTGCCATTTGCATCTGTCATGTTCATACTACCAAGTCTTATTTCACCAAGGCTGCATTTATTTGATGAAAACCAGTAATACTGTGAAATAGCACCCTATTGTAATAGTTAGAATGGTCGCAGATCTGCAATCTCCATGTAAAACTGATCGTGCAGACCAAACCATAAATCGTAGAGACTTGAAACTTGGAGGGATGGTAGTACTCACACCGCCGACAACGTGACCAAGGCTCCCCCCAATCGGCCTGACGGGGTGCTACATTGAACAAAAGTACGAAATCGCTCATAACTCCTGAATCGCAGGCTCAAGTATCTTATGTCGTTGGAATCCGAAAATTAGCGAAATGTTCAGATATTTAGAATTTTTTGAAAAACCTACTTTTTCAGACTAGTCCTAGGTTTTTCGCCCGATCGGAACCAAACTAGTGCAGAAAGATTCTCTGGAGAGTGAATATCAATAATTATCAAATTAAGGGGCAAAGGGGCGCCAAAACATTCGAAAGGGACAGGGCCACTTTTAGTAAAACCCCTGAACGAAATAAGATATCTCCCCCAAACACACTACACTTATGTAGTGACATTTGTGTATACAAGGACATTTGTGTATCTCAAAAAACATGGCCGCCATTGGCCGATGAAGTTTGAGCACCTGTTAGACAGCGTTAATGAAGGCTGACTCGGTGGGTCTGTTTGACTCATGGCCCCAAAGGTCTGAGAGAAATTTGAAAGAAATTGGCCACTGGGGAGCGATACTGCATTTTTCAAGGTCGTAAATGATTGTATGTGCACAGTTTTTCACACATATGCACAATAACTCTATCGTACTGTAGAATTCCTCATTCCGGACAACTTTGCTTCTAGAACCACCGCTGTCAATAAAATTGTTTCTTAAATGACTGAGATGTAAAAAACCTACTTTTCCGAACTAGTCCTAGTGCTAGGTTGCACAATTCTCTGGACTCTCTAGGCCAATAATTAGCAAACAAATGTTTAATTTTTCCCTTTGGAAAGTTGTAACAGGCCCGTTTAGAAAAGGGGTCTGCCTAAATTTACCCTAAATCCTATAAAGCCTAAAAAAAAAAAATCAAAACTTCACGAAAACCTGCTGGGCACATGCGACAGGTGATTACCTATAAGTGTGCAAAGTGGACCACAGCTGGCACTATTACAGTCATAAACAATAAAAAACCTAATATTTCTATAGAAATATTGAACCCAGATACTCGCTGCTTGCAGCTATATTTGTATTTTTTTAATTTTGCAAGCAAATGTTGCTGCTTAATATTTCTCAGGAAACGGTGATAATTTTTTTAGATTCTTTGATAAACAGAAAATTGCATTTAGAACTGCATTTATTTGAAATAACATAAATGTCTTTACTGTCACTTTTGATCAATTTAATGTCCCAGTGCTGAATAAAAGTATTAATTTCTTAAAAACAATATCTAATGGTAAACGGTATGTGTAAAAAAAGATGTGTATATGTGAAAAAAAAAAAATAAAAAATCATGATTTTACCAAGCCTGTTTTTTATTTCTCTGCAGATTTTCAGGAACCATATGCTGTAGTGGTCCTCCTCGAAAAGGATTTAGTTGTTATTGACCTTGCACAAAACGGGTACGTATCACCTACAGCATTTGTGTCATAATTGTGACTATGTCAGTTTGTGTCAATCTGATGGTTTTTACCTGTGTTGTTTTTCAGTTACCCTATCTTTGAAAATCCATATCCCATGATGATTCATGAGTCTCCTGTGACGTGTTGTGAGTACTTAGCCGATTGTCCTGTGGACCTCATACCTGCACTTTACTCTGTCGGGTCTCGCCAGAAACGACAGGGCTACAGCAAAAAGGTACAACAGCATGCATACACTCATTTAAAGCCGCTAATTGATAAGTTAATGATGTCTTTTTAGTTAAAACATCCTGCCTACAAACACACTCCTTGGCTTTTGAGTGACTAGATTACAGTCCCTGGTGAATCGCCCAGTTTCCCCATGCCTGCGTGACTTCGGGCCCCCGTCGTGCAGCACATTGTGTCCTCAGACTGTGTGGGTCAGAGACGCAGACAGGGGTATTTATGGGTATGAAAGAAAGCATGACCTCTCAGACTGGAGTGCGGTGTGTAAGTTGTGGGTCTGTCTCCCACAGGGAGCAGGTTAACTCAGACGGCCCACTTTGAATCACAGCACTTCTGAATACCTTTGAATAAACTGCTTCTGCTTCCATGCCTCGTGAGGAAATGCTTTCCTATAGAGCCTCGCCAGTCGTTTAATAAAGGTTCCACCCACGTTGCAGAAATGTTTTGTGGCTGCCGGTGCCAGCCACTGTCATTATATTAAGAGTACGCTTACTAAAACTTACAAATTGGCCAATTTCATTTTATTAAGCTTCCTAGGAATGCTCATATGCTTTAGGGCAATATCTACTAAATTTCCTCTATTCTCCTATGTCGAGAAATGTCAGATTTATGCGGTTAGCTTTCGTGGATTTAAGTGCTTTTTTGTGGTTCTGTTGTTCATCACAGGAATGGCCTATCAGTGGCGGAAACTGGGGCCTGGGCACACAAAGCTACCCTGAAATAATAATAACTGGGTAAGAGCAGTGCACACTTGTGTGTGAGTGAGAGAATGTGTGTGTGTATGCTCTGCTCTCTCTCTTTCGCCATTCGTAGTTCTGCTGAAATGGCAGAAATGGCAAAAAAAGACTTAAATGGAGCAAAAGAAGAAGGCAGGGTATAAGAAGAGGGAGGAGGAGTGCAGAAGAGAGGGTAATGAGCAGGACAAGATGGTAGCGAAAGGGAAGTATGACAAAAAAGTAAGCATTTTCTGATGTACCGCCCTTGGGATGACAGAACCCTTTTTTGCTTTTTTACTTTTTTACTGGGTTTGACAGCAGTGGGAAGAGCACTTCCTCTCATCTCTTGACTAGCTTTTATCTGACATAGCAACTTAGCTTACCTTTGTGGTTTGTTTGAATACATGTGGTAATGGGAATATGCCAGTGAGTTTATGTGGGTTTGTGTATGAAAATGTATGCGAAAGTTGAAATAAAAGATTCTCTGCTCTTCTTGTAGGCATGCAGATGGTTCAGTGAAGTTCTGGGATGCTTCAGCAAGTAAGTGCCGAGCCTTTCTGACTTTATATTCACGCCATTTACCACTTGTGTGCGGTATAATAGTTCCATTTACCACAATGTGTGGGCTATAATAGCTTTTCAAAGCTCATAATCTTGCTTCAAACACATTTGCATTACATATTGAATTTGGCAGGCACGTTTTATAGCAGAATTTTGTCATCGCCCGGACATGAACCCATGACCTTAATGTTGCTAGCGACATGCGCTGCTATTATGTTTACAGCAAATACTGTATATGAACAAAGATGGTTTAATCATATTTCTGTGAATCGGAACACACCACATGGTGAAATAAGTCAGGAGGAGTCAATTGGTAAAGTCATCACATCACCAATTTGCAAAACTGAAGCTCTGGTTGCAGTGGAAAGAGTCAGTTTCCTGAGATGCTTTGAAGGATCAGTTCACTTACGGAACAAAAATGTCCTGATAATTTACTTACCCCTATGTCATCCAAGATTCTCATGTCTTCCTTTCTTCAGTCAAAAAGAAGGTTTCTGAGGAAAACATTCCAAAAATTTTCCCCATATAGTGGACTTCAATGGGAACCAATAGGTTAAAGGTCAAAATTGTAGTTTCAGTGCAGCTTCAAAGGGCTTTAGCAAAACGATCGGTCATTTTCTAAAAAAAAAACAAATTTATATACTTTTTAACCACAATTGCTCATCTAGTGCTAGCTCAACCTCACGCATTACGTAATCACGTTGGAAAGATCACACATGACATACTGTCATGGACTGATCCAGTGTTTACAAAGCGAACGTGCAAAGAAAGTCAAACACCCTTTACAAAAAAAAGTACAACAATGATGTCGGATCATTTTGAAGTTGGAGAAAATTAGGCTACTTTTGTCACAGTTACGCCTGTAACTACTCTAACGTTTTCGACCATCGAAGACCTTCGACTTTCAAAAACGCTGTAGCCCCGTTTTAATTTAAAAACTCTGCGGTTGCATTTCAGTGTAAACTTTAAACTTTTAAAAATGATTGCGTGGCTGTGCACATTTGCTCTGCGTATCCTTGACAACTGTGTAAACAATAACATCATGCTCATTTTTTGCATCTCATTTCGGAGGCTCATTTACAGTATGTTACAGTTTTTTTACATTCCAAGGAATAGCAATACCTTTTATTACAGCTACTTCTCTTAAATAAGACATCCTTGATGACGTATGCAGCCTGAATGGTCATGTGTAAATGAGGATCGTTTTCATTTTAAAACGCAGTTTCAAAACGAAAATGATCTAGTGTAAACAGGGCCTGAGATGGAGTTTTTCACCCTACCCTACCTTTTTTAGAATAGAATAGAACTTTATTATCATTGTTTAGGAACAACAAGATGTTTTTCTTTAACTGAAGTACACAGACGAAAACTGCGCTAGTGCAAGATGAGCTTTTGTGGTTAAAAAGTATAGAAATTTCTATTTTTTTTTAGAAAATGACAGATCGTTTCGCTACATAAGACCCTTAATCCTCGGCTGGGATTGTGCAAAGCCCTCTGAAGCTGCACTGAAACTACAGTTTGGACCTTCAACCCGCTGATCCCCAATGAAGTCCACTATACTGTATGGAGAAAAATCCTGAAAGTTTTTCTGAAAAACCTTCATTTCTTTTCGACTGAAGAAAGAAAGACATGAACATCTTGAATAACATGTGGGCGAGTAAATTTTCAGGAAATATTTTATTCTGGAAGTGAACTTATACATGTTTTTTTTTTTTTACTCAATGTGAGCAATTTGAGAAAAGCATTTATGGGTCAGTTCATGTCAGATGTTATTGCTGTTTTAAAATATGTTATTTAAATGTCAATTTGGCAAGCAGTTTTTTGAGATTTTGGTATTTCCCCATTCAAGTAGATAGGAGTTGGTCTTGCGTGCTCTAAATAGCTGCCCGGAGGCGTTGCAAATGTGGCCGCCAAGCGAACTGATTTTCTTTGAAAGGAACTTTGGCTACACTTACAATCACATTCGACTAACACTGTAAAAGATCTAATTAAAAACTGGATTCTGCTGACCACTACTGGAGTAGAACTTGACATCAGACATCATTTACCTTAACATTAAGGTAATTTCCCATGATTTATGACCCAACTGGAGACTGACCTTATAATGTCACACACAAAAAACTCCCCAGATCCCACAGGCTTTGTCTAACCTTGTGCACCGCTGAGAGAAACCAGCGTGGTGAGAGTGTTACTTGTACATGCCATTTGACCTTGTTTAATCTGTGATTTTGACAGACTACAGTTTCCACTGTTCCTGTACCTCCCATAGGTGCTAAAGGACATATCGTAACATTAGGTTGCAAACCCCTCACACAAGAGCTTGTTTAACATTCAAATGGGTTTTCTTAATAGTGCGAGATAATTTAAAACCAAAGTGGGCCTCATTTTGTCCACCTATGAAATATAAAGCTAATTAAACATGTCGTTTTAATCCTGCTGAAACAGAGTGGCTAATCTTATGCTATTTAATATTTTTGCTTTGGCTCAACTGAACAATTGAAGCCAGTGGATTAGAGGCCCCCCAAAAATTTAACCAAACACATTTATGCATTTGACGGCATTAAAATATTTCCATCATTCTTTTAATCCTCCAAATATGACTTTATTATTTGGAATACTAGATTCTGATGTTTATTCACAGGATAATACCTGCTAAAGTTATCACTGTCAAAAGCAATCTCTTTCCTCTAAAATTGTTCTAGTTTTGTATGTCTCATACAGAGGTTGCGCTAGACTTTAACATTGTCTGTCATTTTGACGGACAGGGTCGTAAATATTCCGTCATAATCTATTATTACCCATCATTATAATTTTCATATTTTGATAAGAATAAAACATTTACTGTACTTGCTTTTATTTTTGTATTAACCTACTGGACGACAGCGCAGTGTTTAAAAACCACAAAATACGCCAAAAAACCGCTTTCTCGATTTTAATAGATTTTCATTTTAATGAACCAAAACGAAACCGATCTTTTGGTATCCGCTGTTATCAGTTAATGAATAAACACTGCATAGTGTGTCTTCCTTCCAAAAAAATAGCAATAGGCTAGGCTTTGTGTTACTTTTGATTATAAAACAAAGTCTCAGATTTTATATTCTGTCCATTTCACTAGGAAATTCAAGCAATACGTACCGTTTGGGCGCTCTTTAATGTGGCGTGATAGATCGTTGTAGCTTCTGTGTACGCGTAATCAAACACATTAGAAAACATTCCTGACAATTCCGTTTTTGTTCTGGATCCGGAGCGCTGCTGCTACATTGGAGCGCACTCGCCACCAACTGGACAGGAGTGGGAATTACAGCTACAATTTTACAATAGATCACCCTCAGTGCTATCCCTCAAAATGACGGACAACCTTTAGATTTTTCAGTCACTGATAAAAAAAATTCCGTCAATGACGGAGAATTTTCGGTTAACGCGACCTCTGGTCTAATACCACTCTGTAATCTCTCTCATGATAAAATAATTTCAAATAATGACTGTTTGACTACAATTATCTCTTACCTTTTCCATTTGCCATGTGTTCAGTAATGCTCCAGGTGCTGTACAAGCTGAAGACAGCTAAGGTGTTTGAAAAGGCACGCTGTAAGGAGGAGAAACCCAGCACAGAGATTGTGGACGAGGACCCGTTCGCCATTCAGTTGATGTCTTGGTGTCCCGAGAGCCGCATGCTTTGCGTGGCTGGTGTCTCTGCCCATGTCATCATATACAGGTTCAGCAAACAGGAAATCACCACAGAAGTTGTTCAGGTACAAATATGTTGTTTATACGTTTTTTTTTTTCTTTTATGTAAGAATTATGTAAGTTTTTTTTTTTAATTAAGGTGCTCTTGACTTAAAAACTTTGTTTTCCGAAGTGGAATGAGTAATGCCGCCCTTATAGATACTCTTAAGTCTCTCTCTCTTATTCCCCGTCTCGGGTTATTTTAGTTTCCTGACAACTGCCATGACTCATAATGTTAATAATAATATAAAATCTGTTCATTAAATTGATGTTGTTCAGTGACTTGAGTGTGTTTGTGCATTTGTACATGTGTATGTGCCGTCTACAGAGCCAAATAAGGATATCCGAGGAACAGTTGTTACTCAGATGCTTAACTAAATCCCTAAGCCTTTCAAAGCCGTTTTAATTAATGTTCACCACATCTTGCTGTATATTGAGCTTGAATAATTAATACTGCATTCATTTTGCCCTCTCACTGTTTTTTTTTGCAAGCTGTACATTTGCATACTGATGCTTCTGTAACCCATAAATAAATGAGCGCTTATGATAATGCTATTAGAAAATATATCTGTGAATAATTTGAATTTATTTGGGAAAATATATAATGTGGTAGACTGAATCAATTAAGAAATAGTGCTTTATTAATGCTTAATCGACGCAGCTTATTTACATATTAATACATGAATCAAATGCTCAAATACAGTCATGCACAGGAATGAATCTGATTGGCTAACAGAGGCGCATACTCAACGCAAATGTGGGAAAAACCATTACCATCGTTTGCTGACAGAACGTTCACACTTCTGTATAATGAGGGCAAATTAAACCTATTAGCACCTTCAGTCCCGTGACTCTCACACTCATAGAAACACTCACTGGGAAGAGACGCACCAATTAGCGTGTCTCATATTAAGAATAGCGACACCGATGGGGATCAATTAACTCAGTGCGTTTAGCTGATACATACACATCTGTTCTCAAGCACTATTGTGTCAATTACATGTGTACATGTGTGTATGTGTGTTTTACAGTTACTGGAGGTCAGGTTACAGTATGAGCTGAATGATCTGGAGTCTCCGGAAGGGGGAGGAGATCAGACACCAGCTCCTCCCACACCAAGCACCTCCCCCAGTCCACAAACCACCGCTCCTCAGACACACACCTCCACTAGCAGCAACTCATCAGATGGGATTCGAGACAACATACCCTGCCTGAAGTAATTAAGCTTTGCAAGTTTCGTTTTTTGTTCATATATAATTAGGGATCCAAGCCTCTATTTTGCATTTTTTAAAAGGGAGACTGCGAATTACATTTTATATATCGTACATCATATATACAATGTATTTGCAGTAATAAGAATGAGCATTTTGGTCACTTTGAGAACCCAACAGATAATAAGCAACAAGGGCTCTTCTCAGGACTCCTGCATTCTGTTCCATTCATCTGTGTTCTGTCTGGCTGTTTGAATGCGTTCTGTGTGTACATACTCTGATCCTCTCCAAACAGACCGTTGAGTGCTTTAGCTGCCATAGACTGAAAATAGTGTGCACAGTGTTGATGCAAATTGTTGTCTGACGAACCGGTCAACAAAATTGCACCGTGAGGCCCTTTTTGGCACATTTTTGTGTAGCTCTGTGGATTTTGCTTTTAAATCAACTATCGATGAACTAATTAATTGCACATTTTTTTCTCAAATTAATCGCAATTAGTCGTATTTAATCCCACCTAACGTTAAAGTTTTTAATATAGTTTTTTATAGCAGTAATTTCACATTCAATCTTTAAATTAATGTAGAAACACCATAAAGTTTTTTAATATTTGTTAAATATTTGTTAAACATCTTCTAATTTAGGTGAACTTAAAACAATCTTCACATAAACCCATTATTTACTTCAGCAAGTAGGAAATGTATAGAAACAGAATAAAGTTATCAAACACTAAATCCTAAATTAAATCTAGATGAATCCTTAAAGCTACAAAAGTAATTGATTAACACTTTTTCTTTTGTTCTTTGATTAACAAACATCACAGCAGCTGGGATATTAGGTTATTTGACTGCTGTTACTTTAAGAGCTACCGCTGCTGAACATGACGCGGATTTAACACGTATGCTTGTAGTTTTATCTGCGCTTTAATATGAAATGATACAGGCTACAACGCACGCCGCTACATTTGTGCGTGCAGTTGAAGCGTGCTTGCTACAAGAACAGTATAACGGCTAACAGGACAGTAAAATTAGTTTTTCCTGACATATGGCCTGACAACATCTCATCTGACCGCAGTCCACTGCTGTTCTACTGAAGGTCTGTCGTCACCTGTACCTTTCCTGCGCTCGTTCGACCTGTCGTTGAGGCGAAATGGCTAAATAAATGCAGTTCTTGTTAAAAAAAAAAAAAAAAAAAGACAGAGGCAGCAGTTGTGAGTGGGGTGGCCAACCCTAGCCCCGTCCCTGGGTTAATCGCCTGCATTAACGTGCTAATTTTGACCGCACTAATAAAAATAAAACTGTTTTTTTTTTTATTACTCATGATTGTCACTTTCAAGTGCTTGGGTACCCATGCCCATCCCCAGTATGTAATATATCACATTATAAAGTAAATGTTATACATTTTTTGACTGAGGGACTGTGAATAACCTATGTTCTCTGTCTGGCATTCTCTCAGGGTGCGCAGCAGTCCTCTGAAGCAGTCTCCAGGGTATCAGGTGGAGCTGGTGGTACAGCTGGTGTGGGTCAGTGGAGAGCCGCCCCAGCAGATCAGCAGCTTGGCCATTAACTCCTCCTATGGCTTGTGAGTTACCTGAAGATTTTAAGACTTGTTTTGCATTGTTTTGTCAGGTGCTTCAGCAAATAAATCAAGTGCTGCAGATGGTGTTAGAAAAGTTTATAATAGGACAACATTTGTTTTGTTCTTTTATATATATATATATATATATATGTATAGCACCAAATCAGCATAAAATTGAGATTTATACATCATCTGAAAGTGGAATAAACAAGCTTTCCATTGATGTATGGTTTGTTAGGACAATATTTGGCCAAAATACAACTATTTAAAAATCTGGAATCTAAGGGTGCAAAAAAAAATTGTGAAAATCGTCTTTAAAGTTGTCCAAATGAAGTTCTAAGCAATGCATATTACTAATCAAAAAGTTTTGATATATTTACAGTAGCCAATTTACAAAACATCTTCATTGAACATGATCTTTACTTAACATCATAGTGATTTTTGGCATAAAAGAACAATCAATAATTTTGATCTATACAATGTATTGTTGGCTTTTGAGGTCCAGGGTCACATTTAAATATGCTGATTTGATGCTCAAGTAACATTTCTGCTTATTAAAGTTGAAAACAGTTGCCCTGCTTAATTTTGTTTTGTGGAAACTATTTTTTCCAGGATTCACTTTGATGAATAGAGTTCAAAATAGAAAGTAAAATGTCTTTGCTGTAACTTTTGATCATTTCTTAAATTACTTAAAAATAAAATCTTACTGACACCAAACTTTTGAATTTTAGTATGTGTAAATTACATTAATTTGATTAAATAATCACTATACTATCACTAAACCAGCATAAACCAAAGAAAATCTTTCTGATTTTGCCTAATATGTTTGTGTGTGTCATAGGGTGGTGTTTGGCAATAGCAACGGTCTGGCGGTAGTGGATTACTTACAGAAGACTGTTCTGTTGAATCTGGGAACTGTGGAATTGTATGGCACTAATGACCCGTATCAGAGACAACCGCGATCTCCCCGCAAGAGCCGACAGCCTTCTGGAGGTCTGATATGCACAGATACATGGTTTTCATCCATAATATACAAAGCACATATATATGAACACGGTGAGCTTTTTAACAGCACACCACTGACAGGACGTGCAGCTGTGCAGTGAGGGGATACAACGCTGTGACCCCTGCTGGTGAAAGGCACAATTGCAGCTTAAACACATGGTAGTAAGAGAGATGATTGCAGGGAATTGGCAGTGGACTGGTTGTTAGATTGTCTGGTGTGTACGTGTGTGTTTGTGTCGAGGGTAATGAGTGATATTTAGCGGGGGGCTGGGATCTGTCGGATATGCGCACAGGGAGAGTGCTGATCAGAGCAGCTGGGTTCAGCTCCTGTCTGCCCATCTGCCTCTCAACTCTGAGATCAGAGCAAGGGCTACACACTGCACCTCACACTAAAGAATATAGTCAATTGTACTGTCTAAAATACACCTTAGACTACTTTTTTTTTACAAGGTGACAGCACATGTTTGACACTCATGTTTTTATCTGTCTCTCTACAGGGCTTTGTGACATTAATGAGGGCTCAGCCACCTCAGAGGATCGCTGCAAATCCCCCACCTCAGGTAAAACGCCCCTCAGAGCATGACACAATCCATACCGCCTCCTACCACCATCATACCGATCAGTCCTGACACTGGAGTCTTCTGAAACACAGATGTTATGTACTCGACAGTGGGTGTTTTAGCGTTTCAATTGATTCCTCTGTTCAGGACTGAAGGGATAGTTCATCTAAAAATGAAAATTCTGTCATTATTTACTCACTGTCATGTTGTTCCAAACCTGTATTGACTTACTTTCTTCTTGGATGGGGATTACAACGGTTCACTGCTGTTTAAAAGTTCGGGGTCAGTAAGAATTAATACTGTTATTCAGCAAGGATGCATTCAATTTATTAAAAGTGACATTAAAGACATTTGCGTTGTTATTAATGCTGTCAAAATTACCACGTTAGCAAGTGATTGATTTCTCCAGTTTAACGGCATTAAAAATATTTAACGCAGGCGCAATCACAACTGCTGTTTCTGTCTCTATTTTTTCTTCACAAGAAGTGTTTATTTAGTCGCATAACGTTTTTATGACCACAGCAAGTGGGAGACTTTTCAAAAGCGCAGTCCAACTTCACTTCAGTGGCAGGCGCTAGTCAAAGGAGGCTGGGAAAGGTACAGGTGATGAAGGAGCATCAGTAGAACAACAGCGAACTGCGGTCAGATGAGATGTTTTTTTTAGGGCATATGTCGGTAAAAAAACGAGTTTTCCTGTCAGCCATTATACTGTGCTCGTAGGACGCACGCTTCAATTGCACACACAAATATACGTCAGATGTATAATTTCATATCAAATGAATGAAATCGAATAAAACTATGAGCGTATGTGTTAGATCTGCGTCACGTTCAGCAGCGGTAGCTCTTAAAGTAATAGCAGCCAAGTAACTGAATAACCCAGCTGATATGATGTCTGTTAATCAAAGAACAAAAGAAAAAAAGAGGAAATCAGTAACTTTTGTAGCTTTAAGGATTCATCTATATTTAATTTAAAATTTAGTGTTTGATAACTTTATTAAAGTTCTGTATATTTCCTATATGCTGAAGGGCTCAGGTAAATAACAGGTTTATGTGAAGATTGTTTTAAGTTCACTTAAATTAGAAGTTGGTATTTTATAAAATCTAATAAATGTTGAAATTGATAGCTCTCAATAGTACTGTAATGCTGAATGGCTAAAGTCACTGGTGAAATATTAGGGAAAAATAATTTCCTAGAGACATCAGTTATATTGATATCAGTGATACTCACCTTCAGTTATAAAAATTATTTAACA
>JAHKKF010512354.1:0-12338 GCA_019740295.1 Labeo calbasu | reverse complement strand
CAGTATACTTTTGTCCGTTTGGTGGTCAAATAAAGTCTTGTGGACTGCCACTTGAATTAAACGCAACGCATCCGGTACGTGTGATACCGGATAGCTGCGAGTTCTTCTAGACGCGGCTTCACTTTTCCCGTTGTGTAACGTATTTTTATATTTTGATTAGGTAACCGCAAATGTTCTAGAATAGAAGCAGTTAAATTGTGAATGTGTAGATATTTAAAGGTGGCCATCTTTAGCTTGATTGGTAATGTAGCACTTTACAATATAAGTCCATTTGTAACGTTAAGATTGATAAAAGCTGTAGAACAGAAGTATTGTTCCTTGTTAGAGTGTGTTAATTTCAGCATTTACTGATATATTTTAAAAATGTTAGTTGCTTTTGTTAACATTAATGAACAATGGACTAACTGTAATGACCAATATATAATTAATATTAATATTTTTATTCATTTACAAAGGATGGTTCAGTAGGCTACTTTTTTATCTCTTATCTTTTTTTAGAAAAATAGTAGAGAAAAAGTAGAGCACTATTTATTTTCTGTTCAGTATCATTTTTAAAAACTATCGGTCGATTAATCGGTATTGGCCAATGTGGTCCAACCTAGTCATCGGTGTCTGTAAAATCCAATATCGGTCGACCTCTAATACAGTTATACAATGACCATGTCTCTTTTCAAATATGGAAGTATGGAGTACTATATTAAAAAAGACAAATAAAATAGTTATCTTCGCTGCAACTGAACAGTAATACGTTCAGTCATGATGATTGGCAACTCACTGAAGACTGGCATAATTACTGCTGAAAATTCAGCTTTGTCATCACAGGAATAAACTAAATTTTAACATTTTTGATCAAATACATGGAGCCTTGTTGAGTTGAAATTTTAAACGGTAGTGTGGATCTTAAAGGTATAGTTCACCCAAAAATGAAAATTCTGTCATTAATTATTCACCCTCATGTCATTCCAAACCTGTAAGACCTTTGTTCATCTTCAGAACAAAAATTAAGGTATTTTTGAGGAAATTCGAGAGCTGTCTGACTCTGCATAGACAGCAAGGCAAATGAAATGTTCCCAGTGAATAATGTTCCCATGAATAAAGTTGTTATTTCTTTTGAAAATTACGGTTGACATACTGATGTCACTTAGACTGTTTTACAGATGTCCTTACTACGTTTCTGGGCCTGGGAACAGATTTCAGTTGCGTTGCTGTCTATGCAGGGTCAGAAAGCTCTTGGATTTCATCAAAAATATCTTAATTTGTGTTCTGAAGATGAATAAAGGTCTTGCGTGTTTGGAACGACATGAGGGTTTAATTTTGGGGTGAACTATCCCTTTAAATGAGGTAACTATGTTATATTAATGAAAACGTTTTCTTTCTTTGTCACATTCTTGCATTGTTTTTATTTGTTTATTTATTTGTTTATAATTTCCAGACTGAACACATCTTGGATAGGATGACCAGACGTCTAGTTTTTCCCAGAATAGTCCCATTTTCAGACCCCTTAACATGTCCAGATGCAGATTTATTTTAGAAGATGTTCTAGCAGGGCCAATTTTCAAATAAATGAGGGTCTAAAATATGTAAGTGTTCCTGGAAAATACAGCATCTGGTCATCCCAATCTTGGGAATATCATTTGTCTCCATCACACTGGAGAGACTGCCTCATTTCCCACATCAAAGGTCATTTTCTCACCACTGAAGGATATTGTATGTTTTAACATGTGCATAAACCACAATCACAAAAGGAACATGTTTATTTAGAACTTAATTCCTCTCAGGGCCAAGGGGCTGTTTAGTTACGCAGATGTGGATAAAGTAAAAATGTTAATCTGTCGGTTGTCATCTCGGTGTGGGGGCTTTACCTTTTTGTATTTTTCTCTCTACTGTCCTACTCTCTGTATGTCCCCCGCGGGGTTCCATACCCCTAGACAACAGGGACAACTCCTTCAGCCGCTCACGGAGCTCCAGTGTGACCAGTATCGACAAGGAAGCACGAGAGGCCATCACATCTTTCTATTTCTGCGAGACGTACAACCGCAAAGCAGATGGCGGACTTACACCTAGTCTGTGGGTTGGCACGTCCTTGGGTACAATCTTGGCGATCTCCCTCAACATGCCCCCTGCTGGAGAGCAGAGGCTTCTGCAGCCAGTCATTGTCTCCCCTTGTGGTAAGTCAGCACATTAGAGGTTTAAAGAAATAGTAGTGAAAATTTGCTGACAATGTACTCACCCTTAGCTCATCCAAGATGTAGATGAGTTTGTTCCAGGTTTGGAGAAATTTATGTCACTTGCTCACTAATGGATCCTCTGGAGTGAATGGGTACCATCAGAATGAGAGTCCAAACAGCGGATATAACAACATCACAATAATCCACAAGTAATCCACATGAATCCAGTCCAACAATACAAGTCCAAAATACAAGTTTATAATCCAAAATAATGCTTCCTCCAGTAAAAAGTCCATCCTCGCATCAAAATCCACTCACATATTTATGTAGAACTGTTTTCACTTCTAAAAGGTGGTTGATATGTACATATTTCTCTCCTGATTCAGATGAGATTACTTTTTCGCGTATTTTGGCCAGAAGCAGGTTTAAAGTGAAAGCACTTTAACTATGGATTTGTTTCTTAGAAACAGCTTTTCAGTAGGGCTGCCCTCAACTAAAGATTTTTCAGGTCGACTATTAGTCGCACGTTTATTAATAAACCATATAAATCATAATAATGAGCCTTTAATTGCCTACATAGCCTAATAAGCGCTCAAGCACATAAAAAAAAGCTTGACAGCAAACCAACAGATATAATAATTATGAATGTGTGGGAAAAACAGCAAGGAGACTGCATTAGCCTTTTAATAATTTATTGATAAACTAGCGCTTTGTTTTCGGCTTAAGACACTGACTCATCTTCTCCACAGTAGTGATGCACCTGTATGCACGTTTCATACGGATTACATAATCCAAGAATATTTGTTTTCTATTTGAACTGGTTCATTTGAACGTAGACATTTCACTCTCTATGGATATATTTTTCAAGTCTGTTAGGCAAGTATACAAGGAGTTTCAAAATTTCACGCTCAAGTTCACAAAGACCAAGACAGCAGAAAGCGCATCCTGTTTGCTTTAATTATTTTACAAAAGCACAATGTTTTGTTGTTATTGTGAGATTCTAAAGGTGTATTACTTTTATCTGTATGACCAAAAATGACGGAGTATTTTAAGATCAAGTGACCACACCGGCGCCTGCAGTAAGTGCACTACTATTCAGCTTCCGCACTCCACATAGACACTTAAATAGCACACATTTTTCTAGGTTAACATTAGATTGTGCAGCAATGTAAAGTTGCTACTTCATACATCTTTCAGATGAAAAGGTTGATGAGGTTGATGAATGGTGAGTGTTTGGATGTATTGCCTAATGTACTATATTACCACATAGACCAGCCAATAACGATCTGTCCATCTCGGACTGTGTGATTTTGTCACTTCCTGTGGATTTTGTTTTTCTTCGACTAAGCGACTAATAACATTTTGGACGACCAAGCCTCTTCTTGTCGACTAACGGCCAGTCGACTATTAGGGACCAGATTATTGTGATGTTTTGATCATCTGTTTGGACTCTTATTCTGATGGCACCCATATACTGCAGAGGATCCACTGGGATCCGTGTAATGCTAAATTTCTCCAAATCTGTTCTGATGAAGAAACAAAGTCATCTACATCATTCATTTTTCGGTCAACTATTCCTTTAATTTAAAGGTTGGTTTGTTTAACTCTTACATCTCGACTCTCTGTACAGGTACTCTTGTCAGGTTGAAGGGTGGCATCCTCCGGATGGCGTTCCTAGATTCTACAGGGTCTTTCCTCCCTTCTGCTTTTGAGCCATGGTACGAACCCAACGCCCCAGCCAATGGAGAGGAGCGGGACAAGGTCCGTAAGAGACGGCCGGTGTCTGTCTCCCCGTCCACATCCCAGGAACTGAGTGAAAACCAGTATGCTGTGGTATGCTCTGAGAAACAGGCCAAAGTCATATCCCTGCCCTCTCAGACCTGCGTATTTAAACACAACATCACCGAAACATCTTTTGTGCTGCGGGCAGATGTGGTACAGATTAACGCTGGCATTTGTGTGGCCTGCTTCTGTGCCAATGGACACATCATGACCCTCAGGTGAGAGAAGATGCCCTTCAACATAAGCCAGATGAGGGTTGATTTAAGTGCATTAATTTGGGACAGATGTGTAAATACATCAAAATCTATTAATCTACCAAAAATAGTTATATTGTATATCCTATTCTAACACATTTTAAAATGTAATTGATTCTTGTGATGACATTTTCAGCAGCCATTACTTTAGTATTCAGTGTCACGTGATCCTTCAGAAATCATTCTAATATGCTGATTTGAGGCTAAAGAAACATTTCTTATTATTATATTGAAAAACAGTTAAATTTTCAGTGGAACAGCATTTATTTGAAATAGAAGTCTTATGTGTAAATAAAACACCACGTTTGATTAATGCATCCATGCTAAAAAAACCTTTGATATCTTTAAAATATCTATCATTTTAAACAAATAAATAATATGCAGTATATTAAATGCTACACCATTCAAGACTGCATCTCAGTCAGCCTTTAAAGCTTTGTTTATCCACACACTGCCTGGTGATTGTTTCAGTGAATTGAGGAATTGTTTGTAGCCTGATATGATATACTGTAGCGCACGCAGTAAATTTGGAAATAAGGCTATTTTTAGTGTACAATATTGTTGTCTTGCTCCACTGTTCAGCAAAGTCAGAGCCAGGGGGCCTGTTGCTATTGCAACACAGATCTAATCACTATATTGCTCTCTGAATCGCTTTGGCTTATAAATCTTTAGAGGACAGAAAGGCAGACAAACATCTGTGTGTGTTTGTCAGTAAGAAGGTCAAAGTTAACCATCAAACATGTAGACCTTGGGAGTTTTGTTGCAGATAACATCTACAAATATCCTTAATGTTTGTTTCCTGTAATTTAATGGCACATTTTGAAGGACAAAATAAGTGCTGCCACATTCTCAGCGTTGCAGCTCTTGAATAATAGAGGAGGTGAGAAATCCCAGAGCTGAAGAAATGTCTCTTTGTGTCATGCTGCTTCAGTCTGCCAGGGTTGAGACCACTGCTGGATGTGAATTACCTACCCCTGACAGATATGCGGATAGCCAGAACGTTCTGCTTCACCAACCTCGGCCAGGCTTTGTACCTGACTTCCCCTACTGAGATCCAAAGGATCACCTACAGCCAGGAGGTCTGCGAGAACTTGCAGGTGAGCAAAACCTCTTTAGAAACTAAACTCTTCTGTTGCATGGTATTTATGACTGTGTTGAAGAAGATGATGACGATGATTTCATTGTGTAACAGGAGATGCTAGGTGAGCTGTTTACTCCAGTGGAGACGCCTGAGGCTCCTAACAGAGGATTCTTTAAGGGACTGTTTGGGGGAGGAGCACAGTCTCTTGACAGAGAAGAGCTCTGTGAGTTCTTTTTCATTATCTGCAATTTACCCTCAGGTAATTAAAGTATCACAGCAAGAACGGTACAGTAGGACTACACACAGAGATGACCATGTAGGTGTGGGGGAACTGGAGTCACCACACTTTTTACTTCAGTAAATGTGACCCTGGACCACAAAACCACTCATAAGGGTCAATTTTTACGTCAATGTATAGATTTATACATCATATGAAAAGCTGAATAAATAAGCTTTCCATTAATGTATGGTTTGTTAGGATAGGACAATCTGGCAGCTATTTGAAAATATGGAATTTGAGGGTGCAAAAAAAAAAAAAAAACGAAATATTGAGAAAATCACCTTTAAAGTTGTCCGAATTAAGTTCTTGCAGTGCATATTACTAATCAAAAACAGGAAACTTATCTTCATGGAACATGATCTTTACTTAATACCCTAATAATATTTGGCATAAAATAAAAAAACGATTCTTTTGACAAGTTACAAGGCATAATGGCATTACTATATATATTATTGTAATAATAATATTATATTGTTATTTTACTTTGAATTTTTTTAATTAGAAGTTTCATTAAATGTTTTTGTTTTGTAATAGAAGAACAACAACAATAATATAAATTATTGTAAAATTAACTATTATTAATACATTTTATAAAATTACAGCATTTAAAACACATTTTATGATTTATGAAAAATAATAAATCAGAAATTAAGTGAAGTTTTACAGAAGTGAAGCAGGTGAAGTTACTAAAATGACCAAAATGTAAAATTTTAAGTTAAAGTTAAATAGAAATATATTTTTAAATTTGAATACGTATGACAAAAGCACGTAACAAAATTACTAAAAAAAACATTTGTATAATTTTATATTATTTAATTTTGTATTTTTTTAAATTAGCAGTTTTCATTCATCGTTTTTGTTTCATAATAGAAAAACAACAACAAGAACAATAATATAAATTATTGTAAAATAAATTCTTATTGTTAATAAATTCTACAAAATTACAGCATCTAAAACACATTGGCAACCTGAGATTTAAAAAAATATATATAAAATAACTGGCATGTATGCAAGGGTAATTTATTGTGTGGTGTTCACTACTTAACTATTACAAAAATATAAAATATTAAATGATTCACAGAAATAATTAATTGAATTGAATTGCTAAAACTTAAAATTATAAATTAAAGCTAAATAGAAATATATTTTTAAAATCTATAAAGTATGAAAAAGGCACATAACAAAATTACTAAAAAAAAAATAGAAATTATTAAAAAAATACTGATATTTTTTACTAGCTTCATACAGTGGACTAGCAGTAAAACTGATAAAAAAAATTTGGCACCGAAAATTTGATTTGACACTTTGACCTGACCATGTTTTGTTACATACCTTTCTATTAAAGTTATCTGACATTATCAAGATGAATTTGTTCTGACACAGTTTAACTTGAGTTCTTGTCATTTTTATTACCATTTTCTACATACTATACTATACCATACCATACTATATAAATAAACAAGTACTATATATTATATATAAGTTATAAATAATTATTTTTGCATAATATATAATGCAGAAATACCACTGGTGACAACTGTGACGTCTAGCCTAGATGCTTCCTGTGTCTCTTTGCCATCCTAATGAGTTGTGTTCTCAAAAAGTGGCATCTTCGCTATGTTGTCGTAACAGAAAGCTCATTTGTGTTCTGTTATGCTGTCACCTCATTTGCAGCATTCTTTCCTCCTCTTCTTTTCACACTCTGCGTCTGTATTTGTGTTTCAGTCGGCGAGTCAGGAGCCGGAAAAGCACCACGCAGTCTCGCTCAGCACATTCCAGGTCCTGGGGGTATAGAAGGCATGAAGGGGGCAGCGTCAGGCATCGTGGGTGATTTAGCTCGAGCTCGGATAGCGTTGGATGAGAGAGGGCAAAAACTGAGCGAGGTGGAAGAGCGGACGGCAGCCATGATGGCCAGCGCTGACGCATTCTCCAAACACGCTCATGAGGTACATCGTTACCCGTTGCTGATGCCAATAACAGATGAATCACTTCTTAAAAATAGCTAAATGTTTTTTTGTATTACGTAAGTTCATTTTATGTGCGTTATAATCTTAACTTTGATATTCTTTTTACTCGCCGTTGCAGATGATGCTAAAGTGTAAGGATAAAAAATGGTACCAGTTCTGATCTCCGCAAAACAGCAGAGCCCAAAGGGACTCAGGAGTTCTCCTACACAGCCTTGTTCATCCGTAATCCTTCTCCCACTCCCGTCTTTATCTCTCCTCTGCTGGACCAGTGGGATCCCTCGCTCTTTCCTAGCACAATATTAAATACAGTCTGCTTACAGAACTGCGCCACAGACTGAGAGCGGCCCCAATCTGAGGAATACCATACCATGATGGCGTCCACTCTTCGGTTTTTGTTTGTTCGTTTAATATCGCCAATCCTCTCTCATGGCGGCTGGGCTTTGCACGCCCTGAAATTCCGTTCTTCTCTCAGTCTTTGAATTGTTTTGTGCTGTTGTTTTTTTGCAATCACGTCCTGCCTCCAACATCGGAGAGCAGCAAGTAGTCAAAAAAAAAAGACAGACTAAACAAAAAATACAATAACTAAACAACAAACATCGTAAAAATCTAAAAAAAAAAGAGTATATATACATAACTCTATATAAATCTTCATTGAAGTCTGTAAAAATGCCATATTCGCTATTGACTGTCATAAAGAAAACTGAAATACGAAGACACCAGGTGAAGCACGGAAAGAGCTCCGTTCACAGGAAATGATGTCATAACGTGGAAGAGTCAAACCTTTCAGAAAAGGAGAGAACATCTATCTCCCTTCTACACAAATGTACTAAATTCCCCCTTTGGTTTAATTGCCATCTGAATATTTATTTTTATTTATTTATTTAACTAGAAATAATTTGTAAAAATCAACTGTAAATGTCTAATTAAATATAAAATGCTTTTTGGGTGATATTTTTACGGAATTATTGTGAATATCACTACAATAATGCTTTACGTTAAAGTACCATCTAGAGGGTTTACAACAAGACGACATGAAATGACAGATCTATGTGGTAAACGAATGAATTACTATTTATAAACCAACTGTGAGTGATTTAATGATGGTATTTTCATGTGATACATTATACAGATGTTTCTATAAAACTCCGCACAGAAAATATCTGGTCTGGACCGAGTTGTGAAAGAAAGCAGGTACATTTAAGGTTTAAAGTTATCCATGTTTTGTTGGGTAGACAGCCATATAGACCTCAACAGCTAGAACATTTGTTGTGACTGAAAAGTTCTTCACAGTTTCTTCGGCGTTAACTCTGGGATTTGATTTTGTCCATTAGACCAGCTTTCTCATTCCTGCATACTGCATAGATTTAATAGCTATAGCTACATGTAGAGATTGTACTTTAGTAAATATTTTGGTCCACACTTCACTTGTTAAATAAAAAGCACTTACTTTACTGTCGGAAACGGCTCTTTTCATTTCACCTGGAAATTTGGACCGGTTTTCCCGCTCTAATCTTTGGTGACGAAGCCTGAAATAGAGCGGAAGGCTTTCAGTGACTTGGAAACAATATTCATTGTAGTTCTGAATGTCAGGATAACTTGTTTCTATCTGGTTTCACACTGGTGCTTCATGTGTAACGCCGTGGCACAGAACGTACTTCGAGATCATCCTCATCTGTGAAAACGCCAACAATGAGTGTTCGCTGTACATTCAAAACCATAAAACTAGACTTTAGTAATACAAAAAACGTACGGCAAATGTCTTTCTTGTCCCAATTCTCCCTTGAAACCACATTTTAGTGCCATTATATTTATTTGTGGTTTGCAAGAAATGCTGCTATACATGTTGCATTGATCACATGACCCATTGTCGTTCCACACACTGATTTTTCTCTCGCCTCTCTGCCCAAAGTTTTTTGCCATTCTGTGAATGAAGCAGTAGTTCGACAATCTGGGAGCATAAATTGCGAGCGGTCCTGGCCATACTGACCCTAAGACAGTTGCCATATCTTTTCAAACGCCAAAGATTTTCTTTCACTGAGTTCTGTATTCCATTGACTGTGTTCGACAGCTGTTTGTGTCTGAGGTACCACTGCATACTCCACCAGTAACAGTGTTAAGGACTTTTCTGATGTTTTTGGCTGTGTGCTAGTCGTGTGTTTCGTATGCCGTACTTCAAACAAAGAAAAACGGGGGGGGGGGAAGAACTACAAAACAAAACGAAGCCAATCTCTCTCAGACTCTAAATGTTTCTCTGTGTNGGGGGGGGGGGGGAAGAACTACAAAACAAAACGAAGCCAATCTCTCTCAGACTCTAAATGTTTCTCTGTGTTGGACTCTATATTCTCTGTAGATGTGTTTTCATGCCATGGTGTTATAGTGTTTCTGAAGACCGGGTTTGTTTTTGAATATCTCGCTCGTATGTCATCTCTCCTGATTGAATTATATTTGTACGATGTGTATTTTTCTCCGCAGTACTGTATTTCCCTCAATAGATATCCTTGTCATATTTTTAATCATCGATTATTAAAAAATTATTTTTATATATGCTTTGAGGAGGACGAATTTTGAGCTCACTGCGCTCTGTTACTTGTCTTCATATCTTTGTTTTCTGTTGTGTGGTCTGTTCATGCCATCCTTGACACAACAGGGTGATTTTTGAATTTTGAATATGAGTGAGTGAGCGTTTCCTTGAAATTCATGCCATACATTTAATTATGTGTGTTCGAAAATACATTTTAGGCCCAAACATGGTTGGCATTTACATTTCTCAAAACCAAAAATTATTTTCCAAGATGTTGCCAAGATGATTCCAGGAAATCTTTGATGTCCTAGGTTGCTATTTTTTCATTGTCAATCGATAAAGTATCCAATCAGCCGTGTTGAACTGTAATGCTGTAAATGTCAGTAATAAGTGTTCTAACTCCAGCAGAATTTATTGATCGCACCTTCGGTTCATTCATGTCTGTTTCAGAGAGGTTTCAGACTCACTCTTGATGTGAACCTGGTTGTTTGCCCTTTGTAATCTTTCATGACTAAGGAGAAAAAAGGTTCTTGGTTGCTTTCTTGGCTTTTATTTATTATTCATTTTGTAATGTTTCATGTTGACTTTAAGTGAGTTCTTTTATTTGTCTCAGACAGAACATTCTAACCTGAAATATTACACTTTTAACATGCAGAAGAGCCTCATTCATTTTCTGTCCTGAATATAACGGTTATCAGTGGGTTGCAGTATTTTCTCATTGTAGCCAATTTCTTGTACAGTTTTATGCAAATTTCACATGGATGTTTATGACTATCTGCTGCCACAAACAATTTAGAATTTCTGTAGATAGAAATTACTGTGCAATGGAAAATAAAACGATTTAAAAATCTTCCCTGTGTTGTCATGCTCATGGTTCTAGTTCTTAAAATCAGTTTATTGAAAAGTGGGAACAAAGGTTGTTATATCTGATTTGTATTTGCCAGTGTGTTGGCTGTGATTGGTTGGATGTTGCAGTCTGACCACGCCCACTACAACGATGTCCACTACAAACGACATGATTGTCAGAATTTTAAATATATATTTTCTATTGTTTTGTTTTTTTCTTTTCTTTTAATTCTTAATTTCCTCCTTTGCATACGTAATGCTCTTATTAATTAAATTATTAATGACTATTACCGGTACATTCTGCTGTTTTTAAAGGGATTTATTGATCGTGGAGGTGTTGGTTGAATATAGATAAAGCATCTCAAAGCAGTGAGAAAATATGAAAAGGATGTTGTTATACTGTAAAAGACCACAAGGAGGGGTAGTAAGACAAGGAAAAATGTTGATCAAACTGCACTGAGGCACTATGGATCAAGTAGATATAAACTTTTATATTATAAAGGAGTACATGATTTAAGCATTTAAAAAATCAGGTCTAATTTGAACACAATGAAAAACGTAAAAAACAACAACAACAACAAAACATGCCCTAGGACATAATCATTTCTCAGGTTGGAGGAACAAACAATTACAACAGTATGCATTTTGCACGAACATATACGGGTGAATTCAGGTCAAATTGGAAACTTTATGCCATTGAGATGACAAGGAGTGTCCAAATCAACCTGAGCTCACTTTTATTATAATATTATGAATATGAATGTTTTCTGCATTTGCCAACTGACATATTAAAACAGGTGTTATTTATATAGCCTACTATTATAATATTTATCAAATCAGCTTAAAATGATTACATTTTCAGTTTTTAGTAAATGTGTGCTTTTGTCATTTTTAATATTTATATTTAACTTTATTTATATTTTAGTTTTAGTAAGTTCACACTACCAGTCAAAATGTTTTGGACAATAAGATTTTTTATGTTTTTAAAAGAAGTCTCTTCTGGTCACCAAGCCTGCATTTATTTGATCCAAAGTACAGCAAAATATTACCATTTTGAACTATTTTTACTATTTAAAAATAGAAATGTACTATTTAAAATATATTTGAATATATTTTAAATTGTAATTTATGCCTGTGATTTCAAAGCTGAATTTTTAACTTTACTCCAGTCACATGATCTTTCAGAAATCATTCTAATAATCTGATCATTCATTATTATGTTGAAAACAGCTTAGCTTTGTTGAATAGAAATTTCAGAACAGCATTTGAAATGTTTTGTAACATTTTAAATGTCCTTATCATCGCTTTTGATTAATTGAAAGCATCCTTGCTCAATAAAAGTATTAATTTCTATAGTTTCTTTCACAAGGAAAAACAAATTATACTGACTTCAAGCTTTTGAATGGTATAGTGTATAATGTTACAAAAGCTTTTTATTT
>JAHKKF010512353.1:1145-28195 GCA_019740295.1 Labeo calbasu | reverse complement strand
TTTGTGACTAAAGAAGGGAAGACATGAACATCTTGGATGACAAGGGGGTGAGAATATTATCTGTAAATTTTTTTCTGGAAGTGAACTTCTCCTTCAATTCTTTTTTTTTTTTTTTTTTTTTTACTCGACACTGCATCTTAAAAGTGTAGTGTTCATGCGTGAAACGCCCTTAGGAAAATTAACCATGGCTTTACTACAGATAAACCAAAAAACTATGGTTACCACAAATTAGCCATAGTTTTGCTACACTAACCATAGTTTAACCATGGTATTTGTAGTAAAACAGTGGTTATACAAATGGTAGTCAATATGCCAAAAAAACATGGTTACTACAGTTTTACTATCATAAAACCATGGTTAATTTTCGTAAGGGGCACAGAGCAAGGGTCAAATACATCTGCCATCAAATATGTGTGTTAGAGACTGACACTGAAGAGAAGTTGTTGTTGAATAAAGTTGTTATTTTTGTTTCCTTTGCACACAAAAAGTATTCTTGTAGCTTCATAAAATTACGGTTGAACCACTGATGTCACATGGACTATTTTAATGATGTCCTGACTACCTTTCTGGACCTTGAACGTGGTAACTACATTGCTCTCTAGGGTCAGAAAGCTCTCGGATTTCATCAAAAATATCTTAACTTGTGTTCTGAAAATGAACGAAGGTCTTGTGAGTTTGTAACAACATGAGAGTGAATAATTAATGATAGAATTTTCATTTTTGTATCTCTTTAATTAGTAAAACATGCTACAAAGCGATTTTAAAGACTGAAATTCTTTTAATTTGACCTGCAATTTTAAAAACATGTAAAAAAAAGCTGCGCTGTTAACCGCGAAAATGTGTTTGGTGCGAACCGGATATGATTCATATTCTCTGAACAGAAAGAGTTCGATTTGTTGAAAATTTACTCACCCTCAGGCCACCCAGTTTGTTTTTTAGTCTTCAGTAACACCAGTGGATTCTTTGCAGTGAATGCTTGCTGGAAGAATGAGTTCAAATAGCTGATAAAACACCACAATAATCCACAATTAATCCACACAACTCCAGTACATAAATTACTCCAGTACATATTATTACAAACTTTAAGTTTGTAATAAATAAACCCATCATTGAGATGTTTTTAACTTCAAACTGCTACTTCAATCAGGCTAAATATGGAACCATAATTTACACGTTCAAAACAAGTCTAAACAAATATGTCTGTGGATTTTGATGTGAGAAGACAACTTTTTAATTTTTTAATTAAAGTTATTATGGATTTTGGACTCGTATTTTGCCAGAAACAATGGTTTAAAGTTAAAGGGGTGGTTCACCCAAAAATGAAAATTTTGTCATTAATTACTCACCTTCATGTCATTTTAAACCCCTAAGGCTTTTGTTCATCTTTGGAACAAAAATTATATTCTTGATTAAAACCGAGAGCTTTCTGACCCTGCACAGACAGCAACACAACTGTAGAACCCGGATGCACGCAGGAAGGCGCACACAGTGTTGTGGTACTCTCATGAACTATTAGGGCCAGTTTTACTCAACAGGGCAAATTAGCAGAAGAGCACAATTCCAAAACAGGGCAGATGGGAGGGGAAATTTCTGCGGGTTACTTACCAACAACACACAAATTACAGAATACAGACGCATATCGACCAACGCAATATAGCGCAATATATACGCAAATTAGCATAGTCACAAATAAAACTAAAGAAATGAAACCACAGTTACATGGCTTAGCAAATGATATGTTCTGATAATGCATATTCAATAAGGTCAGGTGTAAAAATAACTGTGTCCACACCTTTTCAGCATTAAAGGAGTACTCCACTTCCAGAACAACAATTTACAAATAATTTACTCACCCCCTCGTCATCCAAGATGTTCATGTCTTTCTGTCTTCAGTCGAAAAGAAATTATGGTTTTTGAGGAAAACATTTCAGGATTTTTCTTCATATAATGGACTTCAATTGTGCCCCTGATTTTGACCAAAATGTAGTTTAAATGCAGCTTTAAAAGGCTCTAAATGATCCCAGCCGAGGAAGAAGGGTCTTATCTAGCGAAACGATCTGTCATTTTTATTGAAAAATAAAAATTAGTGTACTTTTTAAGCACAAAAGCTCGTGTAGCACAGGCTCTGGGATGCGCGTTCACGACACTACGTATTGAATCGCGTCGAAGGTCACGCGGAATGTAGGCGTAGTACAGACCCAGTGTTTACAAAGCGAACGCGCAAAGACTAACAAAGTGCAAGTAAGTCAAACGCTGAGTTTTGGGGTTAACTATTCCTTTAAAACACTGAGGGGAAAAAAGATTTGGAGAGGTTATATTCATGCTTTTACATGAAAACCTTTTTTTGCAGTGTAATAAGTTACATGCAATGAAGTGATTTTGTAATCGCTTTATTTTACACTTGTTGTATTAAAGACATGTCCTTGTAAAACACATTCATTTTCTGCACTGGAGAAAATATCTCTTCTCTCATTCCATGCAGCAGTATCCAGGGTAACTTGTATTAATATATTTTTGACACAAGTCTTTAATTGTGAAACCTTGAGGAGAGAAACGTGTTGCAATGCATGAAACGCCACAAGAAAAACTACAGAAACATTTCTGAAGTGAATAATTGTGTTTGAGCATGTATATTCCTGAGGGTGTTCTTATGTGTGAATGTGAGAATGACTTTAGTCTGGATCTGTGTGATGAGTCTATTCCCACAGGATATCGATTGATTTTTTTTTCACACCTCATCATCTGCTTCAGTGACTTCATAAAAAGTTCTAGACCAGACTGTTTCACGTCGTGCTCGGTTCACACTCCAGCAGATAATCATTTATCAATACATCCGACTCCATTTGGTCCCTTCTCAGGAAACACAAGAAAAAAAACCAAGTGAATTTATCATTTAATTAACATAGGAGTACAGTATTGCTGACAGGAGATAAGAAGTGAAAAAATAAACCTGACCATCAAACCAATACACAGTGATTCAGTCAGAATGAGTGGAGCTTTGCCATGAGAAATGAATTTTTTTGGACATTTTGTTTATACCTTTCCACTAGATATATCAAGGACATACCAGCCTCAGCAACATCTGAATATGTAATTAACTGGAGTTCCGGGAGTACAACAGAGTCAAGGTTAAAGAATTCTGCTGGTGTTTAATTCACAGTTTATATTCCACAGGCTATATAGTGAACTTACATCAACATAGTGCACACTGGAGTTTAGATTGCCTGCAGAATACAGATTAAGATTCAAACTACAGTTAATCTTAGTACTTGCCCTTTGGATGCAGCCCAACCTATGGGTGGGTGAATCTCACAAAGAGGTGTCCAGGTCACAATTTACCCCAAAAATACAAAACATTGATAGCATTTGTTGCACGTTCTTAAAAAGACCTTTCTCACAAGGCAGTGCACACCATTTTCACATCAAAAATGCCTAGACGTTCTTTGTTTCTACAATCCCCATCACACACAGAGTGTGTTTCCTTCAATAACAATGTTGTTTTGAAACCTCAGACTTCAGAGTCCACAGAAAACCTTGGACTTTTAGTTTCAGTTTCTTATAATGCTTCGCTATTGAATGGTGGATGAATGACAGGAGACTATAGAGGCATCAAAAATCACCTTGAAAAGCAAAAAACCCATCTACTGTAATTCTCAGCCATGTAAATTCCTGTTCATCACTGCATACCTGTCAGATCTAGCTGTAGCTGTGGGGAAGAAAATAACCTTTGCTCAGGAGTCCGTTCGTGTCTTAATCAAATCCCCCTGACTTGCACCTCTCTCTGACTCATACAGCGCACAGTACAGCTTTTGTCTCCTGGGGATATAGAATAGTTCATGGACAGGACTCCTTTGGGGTTGTACTTATGCCCACAGTACCGTACTGTACAAGAATATATTCACTTTCCAAAGATGTACTTGGTTTTATAACTGGTATACTTTGGAATTACAACTAAGTTTCAGAGTTAATGAAACAGTTCACAAAAATGAAAATCTGCTGAAAATGTCCTCACCTACGGGCTATCCGAAATGCAGACAAATTTGTTTTTTCATCAGAACGGATTTGGAGAAATTAAGCATTACATCATTTACTCACCAATGCGTCCTCTGTAGTGAATGGGTGCCACCGGAAGGAGAGTTTCAACAGCTGATAAAAAATAAATGATAAAATTATAAATTAAAAAATAATTATCTATAAATAATCCATACCTAGTCCATCAATTAGCATCTTGTGAAGTTTGTAATAAACAAATCTATCATTAAGCGGTTTTTAACTTTAAACCATTGGTTTCAGCCAAAATACAACTTCTCTATACATACAACTGCATACTGTTTCATCAATGAAAAAGTCATCTTGTCTGAATCAGGAGAGAAATGTGCACAGATCAAGCATTAGGTCAAAACACAAACTTTTTTAGCTGTTTGGACTCTCATTCTGACGGCACCCATTCACTGCTGTGAATCCATTGGTGAGCAAGAGGTGTAACGGGTCATTCCGTGTCAAACCAACCAAATTTAAAAAACTTCCCCGGCTCAAATTTGTGATTTAGCTAATATTTTTTTTCTATGGAGAGAAAGACATGTATAGTGATGAAAGCCAAACTATTAAATGTCATGGATGAATATTTATCAGGCAATTTTCACCTGCGATTCAGAACCAAAGGGGGTAAAAATGACTTCAGAACGATGGCAGCATCATAATGTTATTTTACACAGAGATTGGTAGGTCTGTTAGTAAAATCTGTTGACTTTAGCAATCTTTGTTGCATTATGTGCCAATGGTGACCATTCAAAAATGGGGAAACGGCTCTTTTCAAGTTTTTTTCTCTCCAAAGTTTGCATGCCTATAACTCAAGAATTATTAATAATATCTTAATGCCCTTTAAGATATTGGGTCTTAACAAACTTTCCTTTTGGCATCTTCATTTTTAATCCCCTGTATTGTTCAGTTCCAGAAATATTGTAATTTCAATATGGCTGTAGGAGTAAATCATTAAATTGTACACATTTTCAGTGATCAAAAACCAAATGTGGGCCATTTCGAAAAAATACGATACTTCTTTTTCTTTTAAAGAACCTCTGAAGAACAAATCATGTTGAAACTAGAGATATATCTTGTTTCCTTCTGTCAAAAGAACAGCATTGAACTTACCTGTTTGAATGCCTTAAATATTATCTTTCCAAAGTTTGAGTGCCTATAACTCGAGCAGTATTAAAGATATCACAATATGGTTTTAGATTCTAGTTCTTAATAAACTTTTTTTTCAGCATCTTCATTTTTAAGGCCAAACATCGTTCAGTCAAGGATATGAAGACCTCAATAAGGCTTCTTTTTTTAGATTGTTGAATATTTTCACTGGTTGAAAACAGCTGATACTTATTGCATTTAAAGCTGGATGTTACTGCTTAGATGAAGTAACAAACTCATCTACATTTTAGATGGTCTGAGGAAGAGTACATTTAAGGTAATTTCCTTTTTTTTTTCACTATGCCAGTGACTTATTTTCTATCATTGAGAGTTTTGAAGTTGAATAGCTTCATCAAGTGAGGCCAGTTTCTTGTTTTCATATACTATTACACTGTGTAAGCTATTGAGAATTACAGCGCAGACTTTAGGCAGCCAAAGGCACCATAAAAGATATAATTCATAACAGATGAATTTCACTGCATGTCCTTGTGACATTACCCATATTACATAATTTTACAATAGTAACGCGCTCTGACAGCTGTCGCATCATTTAATAAGAGGATTAGCTGTGGCTGTTCACCTGCAATGTCAGCATCTATTTAATCACACTTACTCTGTGTAATAAAACAGCAACAACACTATTTAACATTACAAGAATGTCCCCCTTATTAAAAATGCTTCCCTAAATATAAATATTTTGGCTAAATGTACACTTGTATGTTTTATAAGTGTATGAAATTAGTCTATCAATAAATAAAATGCTGAAAAGTGTTGCAGTATGTGCTTGCTAAAACAGTGCCACAGTTCTCAAAACATGAAACACTTACTTTTTACGTAAAGTCTCAAACATATGTGGGTGTATTTAACTGTCTCTTCGCAATATTAGTTATTTCCATGACCCTTGCCCCGTGCCCACACACAAACCTGCAAAAATACAGATCCAGAAAGACTTTGTTTAATGTTCTTTGTGAATTAAAGCCGCTTGGGACATAGTTCTCACACAAATCGCCTTTTCTTTAAAAGACATTTAAGTAGGCCTAGTTTAAGCAGCAGTGCATGTGCTTGATTCAGTTATTGTTATGAACTATCCAACAATGAAATGTACAATAATTTTCATATTTGTCCTCATACTTACATACTTACTTGTAACAACCTTACATTTTATCTATCTGGGTTAAATTTCTCAAGCTGTTTTTTTTCTTAAATGAGCAAATATCACTGATGAAAGATCAGACGGTGTTGATGATTTGTCCACTAGAGGGTGTAAGTGCAGTACATGGGGCAAATAAGTATTTGTCATTAAAATTAAACACCAGACTCTAAACATTTATTTTAAAGACCAGTGTTATTTCAGTATCATTGACATACAATAATATTTTTTTGTTTTCATATTTTACTTCCATATATTAATTTTAATCAAAGTTTTAGTTTTTTTCCCCATATGTCAATACAATTTATTAATTAATTTAGTTTTAGCTGTTTTAACGATTCAACAACAAATGATCTTTTAAGGTTTTAGTTTTAGTTAACAATAATAATAGACCACAAATGTAATAAAAGTTGCAGACCACATACATTTCCAGATACTATCGTAATAATGCCTGAGGATGCATAACCTGATCTTAAATATGACCTATTTTCATATCTCATGAGTAGAAGAGTCAGTCATATGTGCCCTTTAGAGCAAAATAGATGTAGATCTGTGTAAATATGAAGAGAGCGGTGATAGTGACATTTAAAGAAAATGTCATTGTTTTTTCGAAGAATACAAAGCGAACATCAAATGTTGAGGAGAATCATATTTCTCCTCTTCTTCTCATGTATTTTTCTCCACAGTGGGTTTTTAAGAGTTTTTTTCCCATTAGATTCTTAATCAAACAAATGATACTGGTTAGAAGCTAAATAAGAGAAGATCATGAAGATGTAAAATGGGGGTCTGTAATCAAAAATTCAGGCAAGGTCTTTCATGAGCACATTTGCTCATTCAAGAGCTTCTAAGATGAATGTTTTTCTTTTGCACTCAAGCTCAATTTTCAGTCACATTCAGTTCTAAACACCGCACACTCACTAGTTGCATAAGCAATAAGCTTATATATGCTGTCTTGCAATGTTTTTGTCTGTCATTTAACTGTATGTTGGTTGCTGCTTATGTTTTGCTGCCAAAGGATGAGCGATGCAATATTAGATTAAAGCAATAAGATTTTGCTATCTGGAAAGAAACATTTCTCGTAATTCCAAACCACATTTATCATTCATTTAGTAATCGTATACCAAGAGACTATACAATATAATTAAAAACAGACAGACAAAGCCTTGAGGCTCAGCGGATTCAGCTTATTATGCACAGATCAACTATCTGTAGGTTGATTCCCTAAAAAGGTGAAAAGCACTTTTCTATTCTAATATATTCTAATATATTTTGAAATGTAATTATTCCTGTGATGGCAAAGCTGAATTTTCAGCGTTCATTACTTTAATCTTCAGTGTCAGAAACCATTCTAATATGCAGATTTGATGCTCAAGAAACATATCTTCTTATCAATGTTGAAAGCAGTTGTTATGCTTAATATTTTTGAGGAAATTGTGATAGATTATTACACAAAAGCTGAGGGATTAAGAGGATTTTTCTATTAAATGGTTACACACACTCCACCAGATGGTTACTTATATATTCCCAGGGAAGGACAACCTTTTTAGCTAATAAATACATCTATAGTCAATAATCTATGTAGCAACAGAGAACATTGGTAATCAATTATTTATTTAGCTAATTGTAACTCATCTAAGTTTGAAACACCTGACTAGATGCAGGTCTAGATATGACACAAAAAAGTCTTTTTTATGCAAACCTGTTGAAAACAGGAGCAGTTTGTCAGCCGAAATGAGGGTTAGACAGTTTATTTGTTCTTGTATTGCTGGTGGCAGGATGCAATGGGTGCATACTGTTATTTACCATGCAAAGACTATAAGTGAACTAAATAAAAAAATGTGTGTATTCTGGTAGACATTATCAGAATGACGTGAGAGCCCCGGTAGCGGAGGTCTGGGTTAGTGTGTTTCCAGGGAACGAGATTTATGTGTTTCATTCACTGATAAAAATTAATGAAGTATAGTGATATTTGTCTAAACTTCTTCCTCTCTACAGGCCATCGTGGCTTTTATCATTAATGAAAAGAGCTTACAAAAATGAAAACCTTAAGCAATCAAAAAATGTTTTGCTTGCAAAATGTAAGCTAGTTCCCAGAATTCCCTAAGCACACTTTATTTTTTAATAGTTATCTTCGTATTTTTCATTTATGTGCATTAGGGTTGCATTTTATGTCATTTAGTTCATGTTTACTGCATTAATTTAACATTGTGTGTTACTTTGTTTGTCTTTTTTGTATTTACACTCCTTATACAATATACAAATATCATTCACAGTTTAAGTTTAGGTCACTTATGATGAACTTTGATTCATCACGTGGCAGTTTTAAAGCACCTGCATTGTAATGAGAGTTATTATCAGTATATTTTAAGAGCCAAAACAGATTAAGTAGGTTAGTATGTACTCATTTTATTAGTTGAATGAAATACAACCACTAAAATAGTGATGTCAGCATCTGTTTATCTCTTTTTAATTCATGGCAACCACAGTTGGCAATATTTTACCTAAAAATGAGCAAACCAGAATAAAATATCAAAGACCAATGTTTTGGGTATAACGACATTTCTAAAACCAAAACAGTAGCCAAACTATAAGTAAACTGTGGAAACCACAGTACAATTATCATAAGTATTAGCCTACTATAATAACTCTGCACTACACCACACATCTCAAGAAACATGTTAAGTCAGTAGCATTACGCAGGACCTACTAACCGTTGAACTGTCGCACATTGCCAATATTATCGCTTTGCAAGCACTTCTTTAGTTAACAGAGTATTCTTTTTAATGCTTACTCTTTCTGTGTAGCCTGTGTGAAGTAGAACACTTTGCTCTTCATCTTTGCTGGCGCTGTAGACCGACTCACGTTTCAGTCTAAAGTCGAGGGGTCTTTAAGGGAGTTAACGAGTAAGCCAGTAGTTAATCTTCTCCCGCTGTGCTAAAAAATAATAAAGCAAAAGTAATAAAGTTGGAGACCAAGCGCCAGAGCCACAGCCCGTCCCAGAGCAAAGGCAAAGGGAAGGAAACAGGTTTTATGCCGCTATGGACCCTTCAAAGTTTTCCAGGAAGCTCTGGAGCGCACGCAAACAGCTCATCCTGATGCTCGCCCCGCTACTGCTGCTCCCGCTGCTCTTCGTCGTGCCACCAAAGGTAAAACGGTGTTAAAAATCAGTCACCTGCTGCTTTGGCCTTTGAACCCAGAGGATGGTTAAATATGCGTTAAAGCAGCTAATTGTGCCACCCAGTTGATTAAAATAATGTAAATGTATGCAGATATTGACCTATTTCAAAAACAGCATTAGCACGTGTAAAGGTTTTTAAAGGGACAGTTCACACTAAACTTACAATCCTGTCATCATTTACGTATCTTCGTCGTTCCAAACCTGTACGACTTTATTCTGTGGAGCAAAGAATAGGATATTTTAAAGATTCCTGGTAACCAAATAGTTTTGGTGCCTATTGACTTCCACTGCAAAAGAAAAAATACTTAAGTATTATTAAAAAAACTCAGGGTGAGTAAATGATGTTTAGAACTTATTTTTGGGGGGTAAACTATCCCTTTAACTTTAACTTTACTGTTATATATTATATACAGAGACCCTCAGAACCATTTTAGACACAGGCACACATGTGTTGTAATGGCTTAATGGCTTTGCTTTTTGCAAAATGTGACATTTATTTGTAAGAAAGAGAGCACAGTGGCACCTTTGAAGCGGAGAATTATGTTTGTGAGGTTTTGAATGATAAACAGACACTGCATATTGTCTAAAATGAAGGCAAAACTTTCTGTTTGTCATAGCGTTTTAAATATATTCATAGTTAATGTGATTATTAATGGGCTGGTTCATCCAAAAATTAAAATTCTGTCATTAATTACTCACTCTCATGTCGTTCCAAACCCCTAAGAGCTTCGTTCATCTTTGGAAAACAAATTAAGATATTTTTGATGAAATCTGAGAGCTGTCTGACCCTTCATCTTGGATTTAATCAAAAATACATTAATTTGTGTTCCAGAGATGAGGTTTGGAATAACATTTTCATTAAAAATATCTCCTATTTTTGGGTGAACTATCCCTTTAACACTGCATTCTCTTACAGCCACTAAGAATTAGTTAGTTTTCTGAGACATTAGTAGCAAAATGGCTCAGAAAAGTGAAATTAATTGTGAGAAAATGTCTGGCTTTATTTATTTGCAAATGCCACATTTCATAGCGCCTTCCAAAGGTGTCAGAAAGTGCATGTGATGTGTTGGTAAAACAATAGAAGACTTGTAAACAGAAATAATTTAACTGGGTTTATCATATTTAACGCAATACCAAAATACTTTAGCTCTCAGGCAGGATTATACTAAAATTTATTTTCTGCTCTGTAACTTTGCTGATGCCTACTTGCCTACAGAAAATGAATTTCCATTCAGTCACAGACAGTAATTCCTATTAAATCTTCCCTGCATCCACACATCCATCTGTTTCTTTATCAGGAGGGCAAATGTTTGTATGTGGTGCTGCTGATGGCGGTGTACTGGTGTACCGAAGCGCTCCCGCTGGCAGTGACTGCCATGCTTCCCGTGTGCCTTTTCCCCACCATGGGAATCCTGCCTTCTAAGAAAGTCTGTCCGCAATACTTCCTTGAGACTAACTTCCTGTTCCTGAGTGGTTTAGTGATGGCGTCTGCTATAGAGGAGTGGGGTCTCCATCGCCGAATAGCCCTCAAAGTGCTGAAGATTGTCGGAGTGAAACCTGCCTGGTGAGAAAGATTCTGCGTTAAAATTAGGAGATATTTTAATCTCCAGGCTTTCAACATTTGGTAAATAGGAAAGTGCTTTTTTACTGAATGTGTTTTAAATTTAAACTTCACCACTGATTTAACACTGATTTTATTGTTCTCTGCTTTATGATGTGCAATTCAGTGTGTACTGTGGAAATGGTCACATTTTATTGGACTAGTTATCGTAGGAATGGTTGCATAATAGTTTATTAGGTTTGACTTTACTTGTCTTTTTTTCCTCTCCAGGCTGATTTTAGGCATGATGATCACTTCCTCTTTCCTGTCAATGTGGTTGAGTAATACAGCCACGACAGCCATGATGCTGCCCATTGCTAATGCCATACTGGAAAGCCTTTTCGGAAACCTGGAGACTCTAAAAGAGAACTGCAAGGACAAGAGTGATCCAGAGGGTGGGTGGGGAGAAATTCATATTGTGTGCATTACAAGCTAATTATGGAATGAAGGTCCTTATTTCAAACATTTTTTACTGAATCCAATCATGACATCAGCATGCTATCAATGATTTATGTGGTTTGAGAAATTGTGTTTGAAATCAACTTGCACACATGGAAATATAATATACAACCTGAATGGAGAACTTTGAACTGAATTTTTCCAACATACCGCTTTTGGTCTGTTGAAATTCCTTAAATGTATAAAGAGATTGAGAATGCTTCTTTTTCTTTTTAAAAATTCAGACAGAAGCTTGAAATTTATTTCTTATTAGAGAGGTACTTGTAATTAAAAAAGCAAACATTTCACTGCAGGTGACTCTCAGGTGAAGATGCATGTGCTTCCTTGTGAAAAGCAGATGCTGACCACAGAAAACAACAGGTAAGTGAGAGGAATTAATCTGTGACTTTCTTTAAACATGCAAACAAGCAAAGATCAAACACAGTGAGCTTTAACATTTGATATAAATTTACCATTAAAAGTCAAACATCATCTATAACTTGCAGTAACAAATGTAGTGTAATAATATTACTGATAATCAGGACTCTATTGTTGGATTTTAAGTTTAGCATAGCTCTATTTTCTGATCCAAATGCCATGGACAACTTTATGAATGTTCTTATTAGAATGAAAACAATGAATTCTGAATGATTATTAAGAGATTCCTTCCCCTCTGTAACCTCACAGACCGGACTGGACAGATAAATCAGAGCAAAAGAATCTGGAAAAAGTCAGAAGAGAGGCTGAATACCAGATGAAGGTGTGGAAAGGATTTCTGATCTGTATACCTTATGCTGCAAGCATCGGAGGAACTGCAACCCTCACTGGCACCGCCCCTAATCTGATCCTGGTGGGTCAGCTCAAGAGGTATACCATTTTTCCATGGCTGCCATGGTAAATTACCATAGTAATTCTTTAGCATTTATTCTTTTATTCAACTGCATTCATTTACCAGAAGCTTTTATCTAAAGTAGCTTACTTCTGAGAAATACAGTGTAAGTGACTTATCTTAAGGAGGCAATAACATGAAAAGTGCTGGAATACAAAGTTTCAAATTGCTCTGAAGAGTATCAGACATGTAAGTAAGGCACTGTGAAAGAACTGTAAACGATAACAAAACAACTACTTCAAGTGCTTATGGAAGAGACGTGGAAGACAGAATGTGACTGTGAATTTTCAGCTAAATGTCATTTATGTCATTTTAAAAATGCTGTTTTCGTGTATGTCTCTTTAAATGCAAATGAGCTGCTGCTCCCCGCCCCCTTTTTCAGAATAGGGCTGTGCCTTTACAGCTTGTAGCTCAGATACTCTACTGAAAATACTCTGTTTGGCTTTGATTGTCATGTCTGTTGAGCTGAAATCATGCGTTTTAAGCCATATTAGTTTAAACTTCTGATATGCGTTTTTCTGAGCACACACATTCGAAGCACACGTACAGAAAGTGGCTGTCACACAGCATACAGAGTAGTAAACTAAGTTCTCTTTCATGTCTTATTGTGCGTAAGCTGTCAAATACACATAAGTTTATGTTAAAAACACACAGGAGTTACACAAACAGTCAGTTATGTCTGTGAAGGTAAACAGCTGGGAAAGAAATCACGTTTATATTAGATCTGCGTGGCAGCAGCGTAATATACAGTAAATAAATCAATAATTCCACTGCTCTGCAGTGCTAAAGCACTTAGGATGCTTTGCTCGAACTTTCGCCATGGCGTTAGAAATAGTACACTGTTGACGCTTGCAAAAACAGAATGGTAGTGCCGTGGGTGGAAATGTGGGGAGGTAATATTATAATAAGATCCCCTTTCTGCATCACAGGGGGTGTGAAATCTGAGCTGCTCTGTACTGAGTTGTTCTTTGTCTCGTTTTCTGGATTGGTACATGCACCAGGGAGCTGCTTATAGCACTTAAACACGTAAAAAGTCAGATTTTCTTGATATTTTATCTTTAAAAAGAAATCCTGTTCAATAATCATGCATGAATGGAAAAGTCTTGGAAATTCATGTCTTTTAAAAGTATCAGACAGAGCACAATTGTACAGATAGCATTAGTATTATATCATTTCAGTATCAATGCTGGATGACAATATGATCCTGTCATCTGCAGTCAAGATGAGAGTTTGTATTCAGAACAGGCTTCAATTCACACAATTAAAACTAATGCAATCCTAATACGCGCGTTAGCTTTAATTAAATGCTAACACGAATAACATTTTATGTCTCATTAACAATGGATGAACTTCATTTGTCTTTGTGCTACTGAAAGGTGTAATACAAAGGTCTATTCATTGCTCATTTTTACTCTAGTGCATGTATTCTTGTAGTCTACATCTGCATAAGAGCCTTAACATGTGACAAACAATCCTACACTTAGGTGAAAACAGTGCTGAATAGTCATCTGGCACCTCAGATGATTGTGCTTGTGACATATACTGCCCTGTGTCAACTAATGCATGCTAACAAGAATTTTGAATGGCACAGGCTTTTTAAAAAGCTGTTTAGTAATTAGGTCACCAACAACAAGCCAAAATAGAACATAATTTGATTTCCACTCAGGACTGCCACAGAGTTTGAGATGCCCCAAATCCCAGCTACATTTAAATGGCTTCCCAGGCAAGATGAATGTTTTGCATTTCTAGAATAAACCACTTTTAGTAGTTCTTAAACCTTAAATGTTTACGGTCTACCTAAACACATCGTAAACCCTTGCGGTCTTCGTCTTTGTCCACACTTTTTGTGATGTAATGCCGCTTTGACTGTTGGGTAAAAGTCTGCTGTGGAGCTCGCCTATAAATAACGCCCACAAAGGGGGCATTTGCGATCACCCCTTTGAAAGCTAAAATGACAAATGTGACACCCTATGGTCTTGTGGACTTAAAGGATTAGTTCACTCCTGAATTAAAATTTCCAGATAATTTACTCACCCCCATGTCATCCAAGATGTTCCTTTCTTTCTTTCTTCGGTCCAAAAGAAATTAAAGGAGAAGTCCACTTCCAGAACAAAAATTTACAGATAATTTACTCACCCCCATGTCATCCGAGATGTTCATTTCTTTCTTTCTTCAGTCATAAAGAAATTATGTTTTTTAAGAAAAACATTTCACGATTTCCCTCCATAAAGTGGACTTCTATGGTTCCCACTGAGTTTGAACTTTTGCTCGTCTTGTCTAGCTCTGCGTAAACTCAGTGTATTCTGGTTTAAGACAGTTAGGGTAGGTAAAAAAACTCGTCCTAAAAAGTATATAAAGTATATAAATTCATATCATGGATTCATATATTCATATATCAATTCTTTTAGAAAATAACTGCTCATTTTATCATGTAGAGCCCTTTGAAGCTGCATTGAAACTGCAATTTGGACCGTCAGCCTACTGATCCCCATTGAAGTCCACTATATGGAGAAAAATCCTGCAATGTTTTCCTCAAAAACCTTATTTTTTTTTCAACTAAAGAAAAGATTTTGGATGACAATGGCATGCAGCAGCCATTGTAAGTTTGCAAGACTGCAAGTGCACATGAAGTGTGCGATTTGGGACAGAGCCCTAGCTGGATCAATTCAGCAATTTTCTAATTTGATACAAAATGCTTCCATGGTCTTCAAAAGTTCATGCAAAATGATCCATGTTACCTATTATGATTTTCAAATGGTCCAAAGAACATCTTGTGTGCTTTAGTCTGACTTTTTGTACAAACGAGTTCACACGATCAGCGTAGCAAGTTTGATTCATATTATCATTAAGAAATAGTACTACAGCATCTTCTTGTTCTTCCTCAACATGCCTTAACTTTCCTTTTAAAATAATTTTGTTTATTCAAATAGGTTTGAACAAGTAAAATCCAGATTTTGGCCCCCCTTTTATCTACATAAAATGTAGCTAACTGTTTAACTGCACTGCCATCGGGAAAAAAGACTGAGCACATATGGGTCTGAAAGTGTAGCACCTGCTGTGTAAAAAGACCGGAGAGCACATTTAGTGGATGTAGTTTATTGCAGCTGTTGAGCTTGTTTGTTCATGACCTGCATGTAAATGAAGCATTCTAAGCCCCAAATGTGAGTTTTGAATAAGATCATACAAATAGAGAGAGAGATAAACACAAAAGCAATTAACCATATATATGCATCTTGTTTTAACTGATTAGCTGAATAAGCCAACACAATCTCATGGCAATTGATAACTATTTTAAGTTTTGGCGAATTGGTGACTAATTCATATGAATCTTATTTATATGTTTTCATACAATCTGCTTATGCCCCTGTGATGTTATGTTTAGGGGTGTGGTTAAACAAACTCTGAAGACCCCAGACTGAACTGATTGTCCTTACGTTTGGCTTACACATGTAATTCATAAAAGTCATAAAGTGAGAGGTCAAAGGTATGTACTGTTTTTTCGAAATCAAAACAATGCAGTGTTGTGGTTCAGCCTTTAACATTTCAGAGGTTGATTCTCTGTGAAAAAGCCCAAAGGTGAGTGTACATCTCAGATGGAAATTTACTGAGAGACTGATGCAGTGCACTTTAAAGTTTCTTGCATACTTCAGATGCAATTACATGAAGCTTTGGGAATGTAATACGAACGTGTCTCCACATCAGTTAGGGAAACATTTCCCCCAGTAACTCATTCAGATATATGCTCCAATGATTTACCATAATTCATCACTGATGTTTAATCAGCTTAGAACATCTTGTCTCATAATGACTAGACAAAAAAGAAGAGACAAAAGCAGAGCTGAAGTTACACAAGTACGTTTTTTAAATTTAGCTTTGGCCTATAATTGAAAAATGTATTAGAATGAATTTTTTTTTAACTAATTTTAAATAATAATAAGGTTCTAATAGATACAAAACAGCTGACACATGAAATATTACTCCTCAGTTTTTGCATGGGAGGAAATGACTGTGAATATCTAATTAAAACTTTCATGGTCTCTGCACAGCCTTATCTTATAGTTAAAGGATAAAAGAGAAGCAAAATTATTTAGATATTTTACATATAGTAAGATCTTCTTAAAGTTAACAATAATGTTTTATTAGGGGTTCAAGCGCCTAGCGCTGAAACCTTATTGTAATTGATAAAATGGTCAAAGATAAGCGATTTCCATGTAAAACTGATCGTGCAGACCAAACCGTAAGTTGTAGAGACCTGAAACTTGGAGGGATGGTAGTACTCACCCAGGCTCGCCCCCCAAATAGCCTGATGGAATCCTTGGCTCATGCTGGACAAAACACACGCCTCAGATTCAATTTCGCTTTTTTTTTTTTTTGCAAAACTTACTTTTGTTAAACCGGAACCAAACCATAGCAAAAAGATTTTCTGGAGATATCAGTTATTATCAAAAAAAGCTGAACTTTCAACTTACCGTGGCAAAGCATTCCAAAGGATGCAGGGACACTTTTAGTATAATGTGTATAACTCCTGAACGGAATGAGATTTTTTCACCAAACTCGGCACACTTATTTAAGAGCTCAAGCTGAGGTCGTGGAGATTGGCCACTCGGTGCTGCTATAAAACCTAAAATGGCTATAACTAGGCAACCATTTGTCTTATCAACATGAAAATCGTTGTGCACGGTCTTGGTCCAAAGTGCCACAAGCGTCTATGGGGACGTTTGCGTATCTCAAAAAAATCATTGGCCGATGAATTTTGAGCACCTATTAGACAAGGTTAACGGAGGCCGATCGGAACAAAACTCGGTGAGCCTGTTTGACTCACAGCCCCAAAGTAGGGGCGGGCAGACCGATCCTAATATCGATAGTATCGATACCAACATTGGTATTGGTATCGGATCGATACTAGCATGATGAGATCGATATTTTAGGTACATTTTCTATCCTTTACACTTAATACAAGTGTAAACATGTCTGTGTGTGTATATGCCGGTCTTTTCACATCTCATATCATATGCAAACATTGCTGCTGCTCCCCTGCTTTATAGTTTTGTTGTCATGCCATTACGTGACTCAGCGGCTCGAAGCGCAAGTGGATACTATTGACTACAGTGAGAGATGGAACAGTAGAAAGCTGCTACTGTGGCAACAACTTATCCACCTTATTTTTCAATGCAAAAGTGAGTTTTTTCTGTGAATGCTTTTGCTTCATTAGGCACAGTAGGGAAATCATGAGAAAAATAACACAAACAATTTTTACAATTAAATTTACTGAATTTGGTCTTTTTATACAGTATCACTGTCTTCAACCATTAAGCCACATTAAATATTTTCTTTATAATGGTTTTCTATCAGAGGAAAACATTTAACATACATGCACTTTTCATATCCAGGGCTGCTTGCTTGCATATAGTTTGCATCATCAGTATACTAAGTTTAGCATTTTAATGTTACTTTCATGCATTAATCCACATTAATTTATATCCACATGGAATATCCACATAGCTTTAAGGTGAATGTAATATTTTATTCATATCAACATTAATTATTGTTAATTTTCATTTCAATTGTGTAATTGGTCATTTAAAAAAAGGAAAAAGTATCAGTATCGGTATCAGTATCGCTAATACTGGCCCTGTATTTACTTTACAAAATTTGTAGTATCGCCCACCCCTACCCCAAAGGTCTGTGAGAAACTATTTTCATTGGCGGAGCAAAAACTAATTGCACGATGTTGCGTGTTTGTGTCTGCAGCTACTTCCCTGAATGTGACCTCATAAACTTTGGCTCTTGGTTTGTCTTCGCCTTCCCGCTTATGCTTCTCTTCCTCATTCTGGGCTGGATCTGGATTGCTTTTCTTTATGGTGGACTCAATACACGGTATTCGATACACGGCAGTCTAAATGCATTTGCAAAAAATGACATGTACTATATCAGGGGTTTTCAGTGTTTTATATGCCTCAGACCCACATGGATTTCTTTTTTACACTTACTTATGCACTTATTTAATCATGTTTATTTACTCTTTTACAACTTTTTCTTAAACCCCAGTTTGAAACTCCTTGTATAATATTATATATCAAATGTGTGTCTGTTTTTACCCAGGCTTTGTATTAGCAAACATGATGAACGGGAAGCTGCAGAAGCAAAAGCAAGAGCTGTTATTGATGAAGACTACAAGAAACTGGGCCCAATAAAGTAAGTCGAGAGCATTTTAAAATATCAAAAACACTGTTTCTCTTTGTTGTGCTCTCCACATTATCTGAATTAAAATATTTTTCTTCTCTGCTTCTAGATTTGCAGAAGGATCTATCGCTTTCTTCTTCATTATATTTGCCATCCTTCTCTTCACGCGAGATCCGAAGTTTGTGACAGGATGGTCGGTTTTCTTCACCAAAGGGTAAGAAACATGATAGGCAGGTATTGAAAAATGATGGTGGTATTTTACGTGTCACATTTTCACATGAAGATTCATTTCAGATGAATACAATATCAAAACTTCATATTTTGACTGTAGGTGAACATGTTGTTAAAGTCCAATCTTTATGTTCAGATTTTTAAAATAGCACTTTTCAGTTTATAGGATGTTGAGGCTATGATTGACCTTTAACAATACAATTTAGCTCTAAAAATGTGAAATTCCGTAAATAAACAACTAAAAACAAACAACTTCATAAAAAATTATTTTAACGTTATTCACCTAACTAATAATCAGTATAATTGGCCTTCTATTACAGCAATGAAAATTGTTTCAATGCTGGTTGTCATAACTTTTCAGGCCAGCACAGTGGTGCTATATTTATACCTTTATGTAAAGGTCAAGTGCATTTCATAAGTGCTACAGGAAACCTGTGAAAACAGGATTTTTTATCACAATTAAAAAGTATGCAATTAGGAGTTACTTTAATTAGTTTTGGAAAAAACAAAACAAAAAAACATTTAAATAGTGCTGTTTTATATTAATGTCAACCATTTAACTTAGAACCAATTAAAGTAAAAAATAAATAAATAAATAATATGTTTAAGTTTAAGCAGGTTTCCACTTAGAAGGGAAAAAATTAGTCTGTACATATGTAATTAGTGTATCCAGAAATAAAGGCTTCCTTCTCTCCTTTGTTTTTTTGTTTCTGGTCCATCACACTAATGCATATAGTCAGAGAGGTTCAAAAATATGGACTAGTTGATCTGCTCCCTCCACAGAGCTGACCTTTCTCTATCTGCAGGATCTCAGTTCACCTGGAGTCACCTAAGATAACAAGACAAGCCCACAGCTTAAAGACAAATAGAAATAGAGGGAGAACAGAATAATGTGTGGACTGGTTGGGTGCAAAAGGTGATTCAACATTTGTAGATTAAAGGAACATGACTGAAAGCACGCTGTTTCTGAATACGAGATGATGAATTGGTTAGCAGGGTTATGGCAGTTACAATGATTCAGTGGTTCATATTAATGTGCTGAGATGAGAAATCAGGATTGCTGCCTGCATTAATGTCTTGTATGCTCAATTGTTTTGACGTTTCCATTCACACAACATATCTTATTTCCAGCTGTATATTATTGTAAGTATTTCTTTCTGTTTTAAGTACTTGCAACTATAAGACATTTGATCATACATTTGTAAAAGGAAGACTGCATGTTTTCTGTAATGTCTTTTTACAGTTGACAAGGTCTGATCTGATCAGTTCCATTATGCTTGTCCATCAGTCATTTTTTCAAACATTTTGCTTTGTTTTGGTGTTGGAATGTTGGAAATTCATCTTTTTTCAGACTGCTAATTCTCGCTCATATTATGGTTTCTAAAATATTTCGATTATCCTACCAATAGGAGAGTCTTCAAGGACTTTTTTTTAAACAGCCTTTTTGTAACTTTGTGACTTCACTTTTAAACATTTCACAAGTTAGTTGACAATTATTTCAATTGGTGAAGTCATTACAAGCTTCTGATAACAAGTCAACCAAATAACATGGCTGTGTCCAAAATTACATGCAGCCCTTAAAATAAATGTAGTATTGTATGTAATCCAGACGTACTACACTCGTCTTGTTACCAGCGTCAGTTGCATTGTTTTATTGCCATTCACAAATCCTCTCACATGGCCTCATGGGATAGTAAAGTGTCCATTAAATGCACACCTCAGAATCTAAAAGTAGGCCAGCAGGCACTGGACGTCAATATAATGTCAGGTTGACGTCAGACTCCGTCAGTTCGGTTGAGAAAGAAAACCGAGTTGACGCCAGTATTTGACGTTGACTTAACATTGGATTTTGGTTACACAACCTAAAAACAACAAAATATCAACATCAGCTGACGTCAGTAGCTGTCCCACTGCGTTGCGATTGGCGAACAGCTTAGAAGATGTTACAGTACTGGCATGCCCCTTGTCAAAGCAGGAAAGTGATTTAAGTAATTCTTACATTTTAAAAATGGATATTTTTCTTACAAAAATGCATCGATCAGCTACAGGAGACACTTTTTATTATGGGTGGATGCACTTTATTAGACTTGTTTTGGACTGATTTAGAGAAACACCCATCTATGCCATTCTAAAGCTTGGGAGTGCCAGGATAATTTTTAATAGAACTCCGACTGCATTTGTCTGAAAGAAGGAAGTCATATACACCTAGGATGCACAGAGGGTGAGTAAATAATACGCTACAGTAGTGTTGGGTCCTATCCTCAGCCTGCAAGATTGCCAATACATGATATTATCGTGCTAATTTATTTAATTATTTTACATACTTAGTTAGTAGTTGGTTTAGTGCCCGAAACCAGCTCCAGCGTAAGGCTAAAAGCAGCCTAACATTAGTAAAGAACATCATCACTGAAAGTTTAAGCATTTTAAAAAAGCACTCGCGTTATAAGTGAAGCTGTCCACACTGTAAGATGAATAAAACCACACACTGCACATGTCTGCGGCACGTTACGGCTCCGACGCGACCACTGGAGTAGATCACGGCCTCGGCATATGCTTCGACCCCTATACTGCACGTCTGTGGCGCTTTGCGGCTCTGACGCAGCCACTCTAGTCAATGCTTATGTTTATACATGCATCGCTAAAGTTAGGCTAATTCCCCACCTCTTCCCTACCAACCCCCCAACCATTCGAATTTCCGTAGGCGGGATTTGTTTTAATGATATTCAAATGGGCCGCATTGTGACATCATTACATACGGAAAACAAACGCTGTAGTCCAAAGTAGCCATTCGTTGTAGTTCTTGAAAAGGGATTTTTTTAAAACGAAATATCTCCTTTTGGAGTGGACTTTGAGATTTGTAACTTTGTAGATCTTTTTTATGCCCAAACATACACACCACACACTGACTAAAATTTAAAAAGTGAAAAGCATAAAAGGACCCCTTTAAAAAAAAAGTTGTTTCAACTTAAAGTAAGTGTTTGTACTGTCTTAAAATTTTAAGTTTACTCAACTCAAATATCCACGTTTTCATGTAGTACAACTTAACATTTCATGTTGACTAAACTTAAATTTTAAGGCGGCACGAACACTTACTTTTTTTTTTAAGTTGAAACAACTTTTTTTTTTTTTTTTTTACAATGAAGTCAGGGTATATTTGATCAACACTGTGAATTCTGACATAGCATACCATTTTTCGACCTACTATATACACTGAAATATGAACAGACCCAGTGATTGGGTTTTTAGTTACTTTAATTACTGTATTTCTTGCCTAAAATCAATCCAAAATTAGTTGAAAATTAACATTTATTAAAAAATAAATAAATGCTTATTAATAAATGTTCACCTTTTGATTAGTGCTGATACCTCTAGTAGTTTTGTGTCTGATTTTTAATTTACTTTAATTTTGATTTAATTTTGGGTTCATTTTATGCCAGCCATATAGATTTTTTAAAAAATTTAAACATATTTCACCCAGTGCTGGGTTGCGTTTAACCCAGCATTATATAGAGTGTACAGTAATATGCATATTCAGATACAGCCAATAGAAAGGTTTATACAGTAAGTATTCATCCTAATAGCATTAGTGGTCTTGGACTCAACACTTACAAATTCTCAGTTCAACAGTTTAAAACAGCAGAACAGCTTTTCTATCTACCATCTGAAGGTCACATTGAATAACTTCACTTTACCCCAGTGTTTCTAACAGGAGCTTGAATAATCAACACTGAAGGTAACAATATCAAAACTAACAGCTTCTCCCTACGTGTTTCTGTGTTTAACTCCTTTTAGCTACGTTTCTGACGCAGTAACTGGAGTCATCATCATCTCCATCCTCTTTTTCTTTCCATCCCAGCGTCCATCTCTCCTCTGGTGGTTCGATTCAAGAGGTCAGTGGGTGGTTTATTGATTTTTATGTTTGTGGTCTTACAAAAGCTGAGAGCTATGGAATTATATATTTTAAACTGAAGAAACTTAACAACCGGTATTATTAATTTTATATAATAAATCAGGACCCTAAGACATAATAGGCTTATATTAGGCTTGAATTTGGTAAATTGGAACACTGTTTTGTATTGTGATTTTTTTGGCAGGACAAACGTTGTCACTGCATTCCGTTACCACAGTAACTTTCCAGTAGCTCAGTTTATTCTGGCAGTCAAAGAGGTTTCTAGAGCATGTGTGAGTGTGGTTAATGTTGAATAAGATGAGGAATGTTAATGATTCAGATTAGCGTGTCTAAGAGAGACCCAGCAGAGAACTGTGTGCAGAGAGATTATAATAATCGCAAACAAATCTCTCCACCTATCACTATGTTTCTTTTACACTGCGCACATTTCTTTATTTACATTTGGAAAATCTGTTTGCTGCTTTTTAATGATCTACTTTGCAAAAAGATCTCTTTGATTAAAAATATTTAGTGACTGGTGGTTCCATTAAGAACATCCGTGGACATTTTCCTTTGCAAAAAAAGGTGCTTTATAGTGGAAAATGTTCTTCAGATTGTTAAATTCAAATTATGTCCTACTATGATAGATAAGTAGTACTGTCACACTAAGAAGAAAAAAAGTGTTTTTTTAAGAATTGTTCACTTAAAGGTTATTTGGGGAACCCATGATAGTTCTTCTACATGATTCATGATTCAGTTTGATTCTGATTCACAAGCTTGTACATGATTCACAGGTACAGTACATGCCAGATTTTCTCAAGGAAGAAAAATCTCTCAACTAATGCTGTAAAATATACATTATATATTATAAATTAACTAATTTGTATACAAATGCTTAAATTACACTTAGGTTTTTATAATAATTAAACGTTACAATTACATAATTATATAAGGTAAGATATCAATAACAGTTTGTTTTTTTGAAATATAAATATTTCAATTGTGGCTGTCACAAAAATGGATTTATTCAAACATAAATGAATCAGTGAAAAACATGTAAAAATATAATGAATGTGCTATACGGTGTATGTATTTAGCAAAATTCTCCTCTCTAGAGATCATTTTTCTAGCTGACTAAAAAGTTTATGATCATCGAATATGTTTCCCTGAGGTAAATGTGACGTTACGTGACATTGTTTCCAAGCTGTTATATTGACGTTTCTCTTTGTTTGAAACACTGATTGGGCGATTACGTGAGACAGGATGCAGATTTCTGTAAGTTGTTCTCTTTAATATAGCTTCAGATGTTTATTCATGTTTATTTCATGCTGAAACTGGTATTAAACCGGAGGAGACGATTAGTTGCTGCTGCTGTTTCCCTTGAACCGAACTGTCACTCCATATAAACAGTGTCAAAATGGCATTTATTGTTTGAATATTGTAATAAAAGGACATAATTTGAAATCTGAGACTTTGTTTCATATCAGAAGTAACAAAGCACAAAGCTTATTACGATTTGTGACCCTGGACCACAAAAGCGGTCGTAAGTAGCACGGGTATATTTGTAGCAATAGCCAACAATACATTGTATGGGTCAAAATGTTAATTTTTTATGCCAAAAATCATTAGGATAAGTAAAGATCACGTTCCATGAAGATGTTTTGTAAATTTTCTACTGTAAATATATCAAAACTTAATTTTTGATTAGTAATATGCATTGATAAGAATTTCACTTGGACAACTTTAAAAGTGATTTTCTCAATATTTTTATTTTTTTGCACCCTCAGTTTCCAGATTTTCAAATAGTTGTGTCTTGACCAAATATTATTCTTTTATAACAAACCATACATCAACGTATGTAAATCATACCATCAATGTAAAACTTATTTATAGATGATGTACACTGCCCTCCAAAAGTTTGGAAACACCCCTGGCAAAGTGTAGTTTTGGACGATATCAGCATAAATCCTTATCATTTTTTGGTGCAAATACATTAACGTAACTTGACATTATCATTGAAGACCAGCAATAATAATTTTCATTTTGATTACATAATAATGGCAATATATACATGTCAAAGTCAGACATGCCCCTTGCCAGCTGTGATGCCTGGTTACTGGTTTAAACGTGGCCCAGGTTTTTAAAAGATTTTTGGGTCAGCACACCTTAATAGCTTCAACAATTGATTGCCAATTAAGTTTAGAACACAATGAATTTAGGCCCAGATTATGCAGAGCTGTAATAGCTGCTAATGGTGGATATTTTGATGAATTGAAAGTTTAAGTTTTTTCTATGTATAAACTTTTTATGTGATAACATATGTTTTTGTAGGTTGTGTTGTCCCTTATCATTGCAAAATTATTACAAATGAAAAAGGATTCATGCGAATATTGTCCAAAACCCAACTTTTCTGGGGCGTTTCCAAACCTTTGGAGCTGTGTATAAATCTCAATTTCAAAAAAATTTACCCTTATGACTGATTTTATGGTTCATTTTTTGGATGGGAGGCACACTAAAATATTCCGTTCATGAACTGAAAACACACTAGACTAATCGATTCTTGGCATTTAAGAACTGATGTTGTTTCATAAAAATGTTAATCAATTAAAATCACAATTTGCCCAGCTCTATCTTCTATGGTATTGCTCTGAAACCCCCTTTTGGAACCTTTACTTTTAAGAGTGCAATGTGTGTGCTCGAATAAATTACATTTTACAATTACAATTTGTATTTCTGCAAATTTAAACTGATTCTGGGTCTGGAACAGTAGTGTAAAGTTTAGATTTATACATTTGTCAGAGGCTTTAATCCAAAGAAAGTTACAATCAATGTGTGCAACATTTTTTATTATAGTTTTATTGAAAATTAAACCCATGACCATGCTTAGGCCAGATGAGCAGCAGAAAAAAAAAACTGTAGCACTACTTTAGCTTTGCTGAGATTTCTTCTACGTGGTTGTTTTAGTGTTGTTTTTTTGGCTCAGTGCATTTGTGTTTGGCAAATACAGATTTTTGTGCTGAACTTCAGATGTTGATTCATCATAGTAATAATAATCCTAAAGTGAATATTGATTGATAAAACCATTTTGTTTCTTAGTGTTACATTGTAAATACTTTCTTATTATTTATTTGATATTTGTAACAGTGCACATCAAGTTATTAATTCTAGACCACATATAAAACATGAATTTGGTGAAAATAGACTTTTTGTATGTCAAGTGTGTCTAATTGGTACTTAAAATATATAAATTGCTCTGTTTCTCATAGGCATATTTTATATTGACAGTTGTGAAAAGTGGCAGCATCAGACATTCTGGAGTCCACATTTACCATTTTTAGTAGCAATCAAATCAAGTAAAAATCTACATTTCATCTCCTGTCAGATGCATTTTGTCCTCCACCAGTTCCAAATCAATTTTCCTTCCTTGTGCAGTTCAAAAGATGTAATCAAATTCAGATGTCAAATACACAGTATTTCCTGTTTTCTGCAACAACATGAATGTTGAGTGGGCTGTAGAATGGAACTGCCTTAAACTCGGTGTGGTGTTATATACACGTATGAAAATTGAATTATTCACTCAGGATCACTCAGATTAATGCTCAATCAATTTGGGTCTTTCTTTTAAATAAACAATCCTTGACCCCTTCCAAATTTAATATCTGTTTACATTTGGCTAATAAATCTTGCTTTCACATGTTTTGCAATTGAGATGGTCAGTCAACTTGAGGTCATAATTAATTTTCCTTTCTATCTTTATCTCTCCAGCCTCAAATACACCATATGTGCCCCTGTTGTCATGGAGAAAAGCTCAAGAGTGCGTGCCATGGAATATTATTTTGCTGCTGGGTGGTGGATTTGCAATGGCCAAAGGCTGTGAGGTGCCTCATTATCTGCTTTTCACTACAAACTAATTGTAATTAATACCTGAAAAGTTCCACTTTAATCAATCTGTTGCCAATTAATTGGAAGGAAATGTTAAAGTGTGTAAACCTTATGGCCTATGAAACTTTGTTTGTGTTTTTTTTTTTGGCAATAGGAGTCAGGGTTAGCAGTATGGATAGGAAATCACTTGCAGCCTCTAGCTCAAGTTCCTGCTGCTGTTGCAGTCATCCTCATCACAGCCTTTATCGCCTGCTTCACTGAATTTGCCAGTAACACAGCCACCATCATTATTTTCCTCCCTGTGATTGCTGAACTGGTATGGGCAAATGCACCACATTTTATATATATATATATATATATATATATATATATATATATATATATATATATATATATGTACACACACACACACACACACACACA